>WOXC01001324.1:95000-208967 GCA_011680675.1 Gymnobelideus leadbeateri | reverse complement strand
GAACCCTAGAGAATCAAGTAAAAAACTACTTGAGACAATAAATAAATTTGGCAAAGTTGCAGGATATAAAATAAACCCACATAAATCCTCAGCATTCCCGTACATCTCTAATGAAACTCAACAGCAAGAGATAGAAAGAGAAATCCCATTTAAAGTCACTTGTAGACATTATAAAATATTTGGGAATCTACTTGCCAAAACAAACCCAGAATCTGTATGATCACAACTACAAAACACTTCTCACACAAATAAAAACAGATCTAAATAGTTGGAAAAATATCAATTGCTCGTGGCTGGGTCGAGCTAATATAATAAAAATGACAATTTTACCCAAACTAAACTATATATTTAGTGCCATACCAATCAATTTACCAAAAAACTACTTGTAGAGTTAGACAAAATAATAACAAAATTTATTTGGAAAAACAAACGGTCTAGAATATCAAGGGAATTAATGAAAAGAAATGCTAGGGAAGGTGGACTAGCCATGCCAGATCTTAATCTGTATTATACAGCAGCAGTCATCAAAACTGCTTGGTACTGGCAGAGGTGTAGAGTAGTGGACCAATGGAATAGATTAGGTGCAGGAGACCCAGCAGTTAATGAATATAGTAATCTATTGTTCGATAAACCCAAAGACCCCAGTTTTGGGATAAGAATGCACTATTTGACAAAAACTGCTGGGAAAACTGGAATACAGTATGGCAGAAACTGGGCATAGATCACTATCTAACACCATATACCAAAATCAAGTCTAAATGGGTGCATGATCTAGGTGTAAAGGATGATACTGTAAGTAATTTGGGAAAGCAAGGAATAGTTTACCTGACGGATCTGTGGAGAGGGGAAGATTTTAGGACCAAACAAGAATTAGAGAGCATTATAAAATGCAAAATGGATACTTTTGATTACATTAAATTGAAAAGCTTCTGCACAAACAAAGCCAATGTAACCAAGATCAAGAGGGAGGTGGGAAATTGGGAAAGAATTTTTACAACCTATGTCTCTGATAAAGGACTCATTTCTAAAATATACAGAGAATTGAGTCAAATCTATAAGAATACAAGTCATTCCCCCAATTGATAAATGGTCAAAGGATATGAACAGGCAGTTTTCAGAGAAAGAAATTAAAGATATCTATAAGCATATGAAGAAATGCTCTAAATCACTATTAATTAGAGAAATGCAAATCAAAACAACTCTTGAGATACCACATCTCTCCAGTCAGATTGGCTAAGATGACAAAACAAGAAAGTGACAAATGCTGGAGAGGATGTGGACAAATTGGAACGCTAATACATTGCTGGTGGAGTTGTGAACTTATCTAACCATTCTGGAGAGCAATCTGGAATTATGCCCAAAGGATTATAAATAATTTCATACCCTTTGACCCAACAATACCAATTCTAGGGTTATATCCCAAAGAGATCATAGATGTGGGAGGAAGACCCATATGTACACAAATATTTTTAGCAGCCCTTTTTGTGGTTGCAAAGAATTGGAAACTAAAGGGGTGCCCAACAATTGGGGAATGGCTAAACAAGTTGTGGTATATGAATGTAATGGAATTTTATTGTGCTATAAGTAACAAGGAGGTGTCGGATTTCATAATTACCTGGAGTGACTTATACAAACTGATGCTGAGTGAGAAGAGTAGAATCAGAAGCAATTTGTATACAATCACAGACATATCATATCTGGGATGACCAACTATGACAGACTGGACTCTTTTCAGCAATGCAGTGATATAAGTTAATCCCGAATGACTCAAGAAAGTGAGAAATGCACCATCCAGAGATATAACTATTAAGAACTGAGCCTGAATCCTGATGGAAGCAAACTAAATGATCTTGTTCTTCTCATTGTTTGGTCTTATTTCTTCCTTACCATCTTTCATCCCACCTAGTACAATATGCCTTTGTAATTGGAATAATGTCTAATATGAATGCATTTGCAGACCCTATACTGTACTATATGCTGTCGTGAGGGGGGGGGAGGGAAGTAAAGGAAATTTGAAAATCAAGGAACTATGGAATTGAATCTTGTTAACTGAAACTAAACTAATAAATTAATAAAATATATATATATATAAAAAGAAAAAGAAAAACAACAACAGTAAAAAAAAAAGAAGAGGGGAGGTGTGGGGGACACATGAGTTAAGTTCGGGACATGTTTTTGAAATATCTATAGGACATTCAGTTGGTGATGCCCAATGAGCAGTTGGTGACAAGGTACTGGACTTCAGGAGAGTAGGGTTGCCTATCTAGATACAGGGGTCATTTGCATAGAGGTGAAAAATGTTATCAGAATTTTCCATCATTTTGCCTCAGATATTGACTCTCGTGCTCTTCTTGCATTCTCTAAATTTGCTTTGAAGCTAATAAGAAGACAAAAACGAGAGAGTGACGAGAGAAGAGGAGGTCCAGGTCAGAGCCCTAGGATATACTCACAAGTGTGAGTGGGACAAAAAGGGTAAGCATGGAAAGGAGATGTAAGAGTAGACAGACAAGTAGGTGGAGAAGCAGGAGAGGTTGGTGTCATGAAAACCAAGGGAGGAGTGAGTGTCTGGGATCTGGGGGTGATGAAAAGTGTTAAATGCTGCAGAGAGGTCAAGGAGGTCTTTCCAAAAGATATTGGATATACCAGTGAAGAAAACCCTAGTAATGTTGGCGAGAGCAATTTCAGTTGAGTAAAAGGGTTTAGAACTGAAGGAAATATGAAAAAATTGAGGTAAGTAGTGTTAATAGCCCTTCCTATGAATGGTTATAAAAAGGAGGAAAGACATAGGATGGTAGGAGAGGGTAGGATCGAGTGAAGAATTTTTTAAGGGTAGTGAGGACTGGACTTCCCTTATCTGTAAGCAATAAGGGAAGGGACAATAGGTAACAAAGTATTGAAAATTAGGAAGAGGGAGAACATTATTAAAGAGATAAGCTCATGGGGGCGGAGCCAAGATGGCGGAGTAGAAACAGCTCGTCCAAGCCTCTCTGCCCCCAGATTCTCCACAAACTATGTAAAAAAGGACTCTGAAAAACTTCTGGAGCCCCAGCACCCACAGAACGACACAGAGAAGCTAACCTCCCGCTGAGGACAGCCCAGCACCCTGCAGGAAGGACCAGCGCAGTGGTCTGGGAGCCGGCAGCGCGCAGAGCGCAGGAGCCTAGCCGAGCCCAGGTACACGTGAGCCGAGGTTTTAGCCCCAGGGCGGCAGGGCCAGCAGCCGGCTGGAGGAACCCCAGAACACCAGGAACTGTGGAGACCCCAGAATTATCAACATAGACTTGCCTAGGACAAAGTAAGAGGTTAGTGTCCTATGGACTTTGGGACCTGTATTTGGGGAATGCGTCAGCTCCCTCCCCTGGGGGCTAGAAGCTGCTGAGGAGACACGCCACTGTGTAGTTTTCAGAGGCATTTCCGGCTCCCAGCCTACAAATCGTGGGGAGATCCAGCGATCAGTCTTGGGGGGTAATCGCTCTTGCTTTAACCTCCCCGGATCTGGATTGTGATCTAGGGTGGAAGTTGTGGGTGGGTTTACAACTTGCCAGAAACGGAAGTTGCCCCCCACACGTTCGGGACGAAAATTCCTCTATCTGGCCTTAAAGCCATAGTGTGGCAACAAGCCCAAAAGTCAAGTAATTAAGTGGCAACATGCCAAGGCAAAGGAAACAGAAAAATGCAACCCTAGACTCCTATTTTGGGGGCATAGAGCGGGAAAAGGACTGTGAGGTCAGAAGTCCTGCTCCAAAAGCCCCAGGGGAAAACATGAGCGGGTTGCAGGCCATAGAGGACCTTAAGAAGGACTTTAAAAATCAAATAAGAGAAGTGGAGGAAAAATTGGAAAGAGAAATGAGAAGGATGCAGGAAAAGTATGAAATGAGGGTCAACAGCCTGACTGAGGAAAACAACACCTTAAAAAATAGACTAACTCAAATGGCAAAGGAGGCCCAAAAGGGCAATGAGGAGAAGAATGCCTTAAAAAGTCGAATTTGCCAGATGGAAAAAGAATCTCAAAAGTTCACTGAGGAGATTCATTCCTTCAGAGTTAGACTGGAGCAAATGGAAGCTAGTGACTTTATGAGAAATCAAGATGCTGTTAAGCAGATCCAAACAAACGAAAGATTAGAAGGCAATGTGAAATATCTCATGGGAAAACCACTGACCTGGAGAATAGATCCAGGAGAGACAATTTAAAAATTATTGGACTACCTGAAAGCCATGATCAAGGAAAGAACCTAGAAATCACCCTTCAAGAAATTCTCAAGGAAAACTGCCCTGATGTTTTAGATCCAGAGGGCAAAATAGAGGTTGAAAGAATCCACCGATCACCTCCTGAAAAAGATCCCAAAAAGAAAACTCCCAGAAATATTATGGCCAGGTTCCAGAATCCCCAGATCAAGGAGAAAATACTACAAGCAGCCAGGAAGAAACAATTTCAATATTGTGGAAACACAATCAGAATAGCCCAGGACCTGGCAGCTTCTACACTGAGGATTGAAGGGCATGGAATATGATATTCCAGAGGACAAAAGAACTGGGAATGAACCCAAGGGTCACCTACCCAGCAAAACTGAGTATTTTGTTTCAGGGGAAAATATGGTCATTCAGTGGAATAGAGGACTTTCAAGCATTCTTGAGGAAAAAACCAGAATTGAATAGAAAATTTGACATCCAGACACAAGAAGGAAGAGATGCCTGAGAAGGTAATCAGGGAAAAGAAATCAAAAAGGAACTTATCAAAGTTGAACTATTTACATTCCTATATGGAAAAGCAATAACTGTGACTGATGATATCTTTCTCACTATGAAAATAATGGAAGAAGGGGTGTGGTCATATGAATACATATGTGAATGTGTATGTATATGGTTACAGTTATATATGGATAGAGGGCATAGGTTGAATTTGTTGGGAAGGGAGAATACTCAAGGGATGAAATTATGAGGTGAGAGAGGGAAGTAGCAAGAGGAGATGGGGAGAGATAGGGTAGGGTAAACTATCCCATGTAGATGAAGCAAGGGGAAGTGATTGCAAAGGAGGGGGAGAATAGGGAAGGCTAAAAAGGCAAAACCACATTCACATTGAATTTGGTTCAGGGAGAAAATGACATACATACTAAATGGGATATCTCAACCTGCAGCAGGATAGGGGGAAGGGGGATGAGAGGAGGGATGATGGATGGGAGGGCATCCTTGGGGTGAGGGGGGGTTGGAAGTACCCACTATAGAAGAGGGACAGGATCATGTAGGGAATGGACCAGGTGGGGAGTGGGATGAGTGGGAGGGAATTATAAGCAGCCTTGTACAATATATCTACTATGATAATGTTTTGCATAGCTAGACATGTACAACATATACTGAATTACTTATATCCCAAGAAGGAATGGGTGACAAGGGAGGAAGGAAATGGATCTGAAATTCAAGGTTGTAACATTAAATGTTTCAAATATATATATAAATACTATTAAAAAAAAAAAGAGATAAGCTCATGGAAAAGAGAGACGAGGATCAAAGATGCAAATGTGCGGGTTGCTGTTTGCAAGAAGGGCTTCTTCAGAGACTAATGCAAAGGAGCAGAGGGGGAGGGGAAATAGTCAACAAAATTTGAAGTGTAGGAATGGGGAGAAGAGAGAACTTAAAACAGAAGCACTCTGGTTTTGTATTTTGTTTTGTTTTGTTTTTTCAGAGACATTTTAGCAGGATCCTCTGATGAGAGGGAAGGGTGATATAAGTGACTTGAGAAAAGGGAATAATGAAATGCCAGGTACTGCTAAGCCCTTTACAAATATCTCATTTGATCTTTACAACAACTGTGGGAGCTAAGCACTCCCATTACCCCCATCTTACAGTCAAGGAGACTGAGGCAGACAGAGGTAAAGTGACTTGCCCATGTCACATAGCTGGCAAGGGTCTGAGGAAGGATATGAGCTCAGATTCTCATGATCCCAGGCCCAGTGCTCTGTCCATGGTGCCATCTAGCTTCCTCTAGTGAAGGTTTAAAACAGATGACCAAGGAAGTGTGGAGACAAAAATTGTTCAGTCTGCAAGAAAAACCACTGAGGCAGAGTTCCAAGCCAATAGCATTTCATTAAAGGGTCTATGACTCCATCCAATGAAGTGAACCTCAGATCTAACCCTGAGATGTCCCTGGTCCCCAGAACCTTACTTTTATAGGGTTTGATATCCAAATATGCAACACAGACATGGTAAAATCAGAATCTCATTGGTTGATAAAATTTGCTCTTGAGGGCCAAGAAGAACATATAAGCAGGGGAATCACAGGTTGGGAGAAGCATAGGGTATCCCTATTGATTAAGTGGTCATAAGATGGGCAAGGCAAGAGTCATTTCCAGTGACTAAGGGGTCACAAAATGGGCATAAGATGATCCCCTCCTCATGTTGGGCAAGAGAGGGTGGTGTGGAGGTACAAAAATAAGGTAGGGGACTTTGCAAAGAATCAAGGCATTCACCCATGATGGTTTTGGACATAGAATTTGAGCAAAACAAGGTGGAGATATCTGTCAGCATTCTTGTGGTTGTGCAAATGAGCTTCATAACTAGTAAATAAGTGGCAAACATTGGATTAAAGCTTAAGGTCTACTATAAGAACTGATCTTATCTAATTATCTCTATGTGATTTATGTAAAATATCAAACCAATTAATACAAATTAGAATAGAATAAGGGTCTAAATGAATCATTTCTCACTGAAGTATTATGGAGTCAGTCTGAAAATAGTAAGTATATTTGCTTTCAGCAATGACAACCCAGTTGAAATTTCACAACCTAAATTGGTGCCCTGGTTATGTGACTTCTAACACTTGGATTTAGTAGCAAGAGTGGAAATGGTAGATTTCTATTTCTATGACCTAGGATTGACCTTTGAAAAGAGATGGTTGGTGATAGGATGGGGGCAATGGATTCAAAACTGGGGACAGAATGGAGGTAAACTGGTTAACTATTTTGTCAAGATTTGGAAGGGAAGAAAGGAAGCCTGGAGCAGGGATGGCTGACTCCACCCATGGTTAGGGAGCTGTGGATTTTACAAGGTTACATATCAGCTCCAGGTAAAGATGCCCCCAGTGCTTCGTAGCAGCCATAGCAAGAAGGAACACTATGCCATGCATCTAGAAATAGAAGGCATCATTGATTTCCTAAAGAAAAAAGAAATCATATGGTCATAGCTTTAGAGCTATCAGGGGCCTTAGTGGCCATTGTAGGCACAATCCTTAGCTGTAGGACCCTCTGGAGAGCTCCCCTCCCCACACCCCCAGTCTCCATTCCCAGACATCTTGGCCTTTCCCTTGATCCCTTCAGTCCAAGCTTCTCCTAACTAACACAGGCTCCCTTTGACTGGTGTTCACTTTCTCTGTCTTACAATTGCTCCTCTAGGGTACAACTTGTCCTTCCACTGCTGCTCAGCTTTCTGCCCATGCATTTCCTGGCTGTTGGTTCTACCATTATAGACTGACATTTACAGACATACATGTTTATACTGAACACACCAGGGGGGTAAACAGGCATCATCCCATTGAGGAGGGAGGGAGCTGTTTCCCACAGCTCACACTCAGGTTTGACTTAAAAACTAAATACATGAATTCCAGACAGCCACTGTCTCTCCTTGAGAGGACTTGGTTGTCAAGGCCAGCTTGTCAGATGGCCCTCCAGGTTTTACTTCAGATTTACAGCTATTTATCAGGCAGGAGCCTTCCAGCTTCCATGACCTTTTCCAAAAGCCTGTAATCTTCTTTGCTGTTGGCAAGGGACAAGGCAGGGTGTAGGAGGGGAAGAGAGGTGTTGATGGGACAGGGTTATGGAAAGGAATTATAGCATATCCCTGGATCATAGATTTAGATAGAGCTGAAGGGCTCTTGGAGCCCATTGAATTCAACCCTCTTGTTTTACAAATCACTAAGGCACTCAGAGGCTTTGTAAATTGCCCAGAGCAACACACAAACAGGGTGAGAGAGAGAGAAAGAGAGAGAGAGAGAGAGAGAGAGAGAGAGAGAGAGAGAGAGAGAGAGAGAGAGAGAGAATTAGTAAGGGTCTGAAGTGAGATTTGAACTCAGGTCTTCCAGACTTAAGTCCAGTGCTTTAAGAACAGGGAGAAGCATCCCAATTTCACTGTATTCTAGCTTAATGGCCAGTCATTTTCAGTCATGTCTGACTATTTGTGGACCCATTTGAGTTTATTTTGACAAAGATACTGGAGTGGTTTGCCATTTCCTTCTTCAGCCCATTTTACAGATGAGGAAACTGAGACAAACAGGGTTAAGGGACTTGCCCAGGGTCACACAGCCAGTAAGTCTCTGAAGACAGATTTGAACTTGGGAATATGAGTTGTCTGGACTCCAAGGCCTGGAACTTTATCCTCTTTACCACATAACTGCCCCAGTACCCAAGCTGCATTATGGTTGAAAGCAAAAACAAAACAAGACACAAAGGTAAGGCTTGACTTGACTTGACTGTCTGTTATTTAGCTGCTAGTTTCCTTTTAGCATGGGGCACGTGGTCCCCACCCCATCACTTCAGTAAAATATTGTTCCTGGTTGGTTGACAATTGTGAGATGATGCTTCTGATTTCTAAGGAATGCCATGCTTACTGACAGAAAAGATGCAGCAGGATCTGAGGCATCGGTCATGTCTTTCATGGCAGAGAAGTTACATTGTCACACATTCCTTATGTAAAAGGCTCTTTTTAAACCCCCTCTCCAGCCTTAGAAAGGTATCTCTCCCTGCCATCTTCTCATCAGTTTCCTGCTGCCATATCTTAGACCAGTGATCATTCCTCAGAGGACTGAAGCCTTTCAGATCCAGAGCTCTAGCCCTGGCCCTCTCTCCCACCTCCATCCTAATTAGTGAGTGCTTCACAATGGCCCTCTATAACTAGGCAGCCTCAGCCAAGCTTCACTTTACTCCCTGCTGTATTTTCACCAACTACCTTGCTGCTATGTAAGTACTGCCACTGATCTCCCCTCCCCACTCCAAGCCACTTTCCAGTTCTAGAAACAAAATGAACCACTACTGCCAAGCTCCTGGAATAGACTTGTCAATCCACTTCTCTCTAGCTCCACTATCCCAATAACTTTCCAAACCAAGAAACTCCTCCCTGGCCACCATTCCCCAATATATATTATCTCCCCATTAGAATGTAAGCTTCCTGAAGACAGGGACTGTCTCTGCTTTTGTATTTGTATAGCACAGTTCTTGGCACATAGTAATCAATTAATAAGTCATTTTTCATTCATGCTTAATCTGTCAAAAATGAAGGCCTTTTTAACCAATGGTCACTACCAGGGGAGAAATGAACCATAAACCATGAACCATAAAGAAGAAAAAACTAACTTTAACTGACTTTTTTTCACTGAAGTGAGAGAGCTAAAATATAAAATATTTTACTTAATCATCTAGAAAATTAAAGTCCGGTAACTAATCTCAGTGGTAGAGCACACCTACCTGGTAATCTTACCTGACTACTAATTGTTATCTTTGTATAGAAGGTTGGCTTTTGTGTTTTTGATGTGCTCTTACTTCCTGGCCCATATCTGCACATAAGGAGGGTCCAGAGTCATAGGGTTTAGAATCTCTCACTGGGAGAGAACTCGGAAGCCAGCTATCCAATTCTTTCATTTTACATGTAAATAACCTGGGTCTCAAGAAAGTTAAATGGCTTGGTACAGAGAGTGACAAATTCAAATCCAGGTCCTCAGATTCAAGTGCCATTACTTTTTTGTAGAAAAAAGTCAATGAATACTATAAGCTATATATAAATACTATCTATACTACATATATTATATATAAATGATATATAAATACTATACATACATATAAATACTATGAATATTATAAATGAATGGATACTATAATTAACAGATTATATATGTATATAAGTATGTATATTACATATGCATACATAGACATACATAATTTGTTCATATGTTATGGCTAATTCAGGAAAAGAAACCAAGAAAAAGGGGGAGGAGGAAGGAGAGAAATGAAGGGAATGGGGAGGAAGTGAGAAAGAACCAGCTTGGAAAGAACTCCAAAGGTGAGAGTGGGGAGAGACAAACAGAAGAGCCATGGACTCTAAGAATGCCCCCTGACACAGGAATGATAAAAATAAGCCCTAGCTGTGGCCTGTTCCCTGCCACAGTAGCCCTAATACCCCCTCCTCTTCTAATAACAGCTCCTGCCATACCCCTTTCAGGACTAAACTACCAAAGCACCGTCCCATCCTCCTTCCAAATCCCCAAACACGAAAAATCTGTCTTTACACATTTGTGCCCGTGGATTTCAGAATCACTGTGCATTTTATTGGCTAACAGCACTCACTCTTGGTTGTTTATCCACCTGTCATACACACTAGATATAAACAATAATTTCTCAGGTTATCTGCTAATGAACTCAGCCACCCCCTAACCCTCCTCCTCTCTAGATTTGACAAACAAATTGATTGCTAGAACAGCAGCCAAAAGCTAAAGACTTTTTTCTGCATTAGAATTTCCAAGAAATTAACCCTTCTCTCTTTTATCCCCTTTTGATGATAAATCTCTATCACACTATTCACTTAGAGACTTTACAGTGGGATTCCACATATGTTCAGAGGACCAGGCTAAACATTACAACCAAATTGCATATGACATGGACCCAAGGCCCTTCACAGACCTCTAAATTCAAAGAACCTTAACTTCCCCTCTCTCACCTACAATTACCAATCCGTTGTGAAATTTTGCCTTTTCTGCTTCCACAGCATCTCCTACTCACACATCATCATCCCTCATCTACATTATAGTAATGGCCTCCTATCATAGGTTCCCAAAGATGGCTCTAGCACTCCATGGGGGCACTGGAATGGTCCAGGGGGCAGTAGTAACCTCTGTTGCAACTGGGGGACATTGAATAAAAATAAGGGGACAGTGGGAATATAAGGAAAGAAGAGAAGAACATTTTGAAAAAACATTTGTACATGTTGCATTTGTTGTGTACCAGAGTTGAATTCATAGTGATTACATTATTTTGCAAATAAACACACAAAATGCAACTTATAACCAATCAGTGGTCAAGTCTTCCAACAGGTCTTAACAAGCAAGTGCTGGCAGGTCAATGTATAGAGCATTGTTTGGAAGTCCAGCATACATCAGCAGGAATATGTGCATGTAATGACTTGTTTACAATACAATACTATATGGTTGTATTATGCAATAGTGCATCATCAAAATTTCAATGCAGGAAACCCCAAAATTTATAATAAATTATTAAATTTAAGATGCATCATTTTTAATTCTATTTTTGAAATGAGGCAAATTTCAAAAATAAAACCATTAAAGGGTTAAAGAGAGTAGATTTCTAGGGGGGCACTGAGTAATTTTTTAAAAAGGGGTGGTAGGCCAAATAAGCTTGGGAATATCTGTCCTAAATGTCCTAAATGCCTCATCCCTCCCCATTCCAATCCATTCTCTATTTTTCTACCAAAATGATTTTCCTTAAGCTGCCAGGTAGGGAGTGTGAGAGGAAAAGGATGGATAGGTTTTGTCAACAAGGGAAAAGTACTTTTGTTAAGGTCAGGATTTAGTACCAGAGAGGCATGGCATATTTCTTGGTCACTGGAAACTAGAACCGACAGTCCCAAGATCAGACAGAAAAGAGTGAAAAGGAGAAAGCAAGATGTCAGGCAAGGGAAAGTTTCCCCCTTCTTCTAAGCTGCCCTTGACTCCTTTCTTGCTTCGTAAGTAATGAGCTAGTCTCTAGGAGAAGCAATCAGAAGTCCCTGGCAGTGACAAGACACTGAGTGGGAAAGCTTTGGCCAGGGAACAGAGGAGGAAGAGTAGACAGAGTAAGAAAGGGCTACAAAGATGAGAAAAATCTACTGTTTTACTCTAGGCAGATCAAGTAAAGATTTCATAGGAGAGTAGAAGCATATGAAGTATTTTTTTTAGAACCTGGTGACTGTGGTCATGTTTGTTGCTATTTCCAACAAGATCCAACAAGGTCCTACAAGATCACTTAGCTCTGAAAGCCTCAGTCCAGCCAACAAAGACCAGGCTGTTCCTAGAGTGAATCCCCTTCTCCCTGATGGAGATGCAGGATGGTACAGTGGAAAAGCTTTGGAGCCAGAGGAATTCGATTTAAACTCTACCACTGACACTACCTGTATGACTTTAGGCAAATAAGTCCATTTCCATGGGCTTCAATTTCCTTGTCTTTAAAATGAAGGGCAGGGATTAGAAGTCCTCTGAGGTCCTTGGCAGCTTCTAGAGAGCTATGATCCTATGACAGAGAAATTTGTTTTCTCTTTGTGATCCCAATCAATACAAGATAATTCCCCCTGGGCCATGAGAAAGTATTGGCTGATCTGGTCATGCCTGCTTTCCAGTCCTATTTCTCACCCTTCCAGCCTCCCAGGTGTAACTTCTTCCTTAGTCCTATAAATACTCTCTTCAATAATGTGTCCACTGTCTCTGACTCCTAGAGACTTTGTCATGACCTACTGATGAGCTGCCAGAGGCCTCACAGAGACCCCCTGAAAATTGAGTTTACATTCCCTTATTTTGTAGCCCATCTTGAACTCCAGTCACCAGCCACAGAGCATCATGGAGGATTCTCTGCACTGTGTATTCATTGATTTGTATAAACACACATAGTCTGATGAATATTATTGATGAATATAATTGGCTTAATTGCTTTCTTCTCTGTACATGCCTAAGTCCCCAAGAACACCAGGAAACAGTGTGTCCTGGGCACATTAATTAGGGAGCTTTGCTTTCCAAAAGGTCTAAATAGTTTACTGTTAAATTGGAAAGAGTACTGGAATTGAAGTCAGAGGACCCGAGTTGAAAACCCAGCTCTGCCACATTTTACCTATGTCATCATTTCTGTCTGGGATTCAGTTTCCTGATCTGTAAAATAAGGAAGTTGGACCAACACAAACAACAACCACATTCATAATAACAACTTAAGAAAAAAACAAACTATGACTCTGTGTAATCCTCTAAAATAAATTCTTACATCTTCCCTTCTCAGTGGGATACATTAGTTGGGCCCCAGAAAGATTGTTTTTCTTACCTCAGTTGGCTGTCCTTGGTAACAGAACCATCCTGAGAGAGGCAAAAATCCAAATTTCCCCCTCCATTTCCAGGCTCTATCATTCCTCTCCATAATAGATTGATATATCTCGAGCCTGAGATGCTCTTTCCCCAAATGCATCAATGTGTCACATCCTCTAGGAACATGGATGTGGTCATAAGGAATCCTGCAGGGGCTGAACCTGGTCTCCACCTCCCAAGAAAGATGATAAGTGAATGTAACCTTTAGTTTTCCACAACAGGTGCAAATCACAGCATCTTCACTTTACCTCTAGATTCAGTTTAACAAGACAAGACACCTTGCGGTGCCCACAATGCCTTTACTGTCAACTTATCATGCAGCAGTAATTACATTGGTGGTAACTTCTTGGGCTTCCAGGATGGAGCTAAAAATATCCTTTTTGCATTTGAGAGAAGCTCATCCAAGCCTTTTCTTCTGTCAAAAGAAAAAAATACTTAGAATTCTCAGTGCATCTTTCTTTTTCAATTCAACAAACTTTTATTAAGCCCCTACTATGTGCGAGGTGTTATATATATAAAGGAGGAAATCTAGAACTGGAATCAATCAATCAATCGGTATTTATTAAGTGTTCTCTATATGTCAGACTCTGCACTAGTCACTGGAGACATGAACAAAAAAGTCAAATAGTCCCTACAGTCAAGGAGATTACATTCTATTGGAAGAGACTTTAAAAATAATTTAGTTTAACCTTCATTTTACAGATGAGGATTCAGAATTTAAGTGACTCACCCATGGTCACACAATTCTTAAGTATCAGAAGCAGGATTTGAACTCAAGTCTATCCAGTATGTTTTTGCACTCTACTATAACATCTCTCAAACTTCTTACTTATGACACTCCTCTGTACAAGAATATCACAAGTCAAAGGATTATCTATTTCACAATTCTTGAGCAAAGTCTGTTATCACTACTTACATGTGCCCCCATTCAGATGTATCTTCTTTCTTGGCAGAAGAATTTCAGGGAACTGAAATTAAATTCTATTTGGTTTGGTTTTACATCAAAGATCAGCATGTAACTAAAGGAACTTGGTTTATAATTGCCATCTACTCCAGTGATGGTCACAAATCAGGTACAAGAGTATCTGCTCTTAGTCTAGTGGAGAGAGCACTGGGTTGGTAGTAATAGCACCCTAGATTTAGCTAGGAGTGACCTTAGAAGCCACCAAGTCTAACCCCCTCATTTTGTAGATGAAAAAAATTGAAGCCCAAAGACATTAAGTGACTTACCCATGGATCACACAGCTTTAAATTCCTAGAGAACACTCAAACCCAAGTCTCCCTGACTCCCAAACCCAGTGTTCTATCTACTAGAGGCAACAGAGAGCTGGGCTTAGAATCAGGAAGACCTAAGTTCAAATCTAGCCTCAGATACTTAACTAGCTGTATGGCCCTGGGCAAGTCACCTAACTATAGTCTGCCTCAATTTCTTCATCTGTAAAATGAGGATAACAGTGCCTACTTCCCAAGGTCGTTGTAAGGATGAAATAAAATGTTTGTAAAGTATTTGGCATAGTACTTGGCACACAATAGATTCTTTAAAATGTTTGTGTTTCCCCCCACCCTTATCCATTTCGTGGATGAGTACAAAGCTCCTTCTGCACCAGCCTTGACATAAGGAATGGTCACAGTGGCTCTAGTCAATCTAAACTTCCTCATAGGTACAACTTCCATTTGTGTTGCCAGGTTCAGGAATATATTGGCCATTGATACATATGTTTCTCCCTTCATCATTCCAGGGCAAGTAGCCAGTGGTTTGCAGCCAGGCAGGCCTGGCAAATAAAAATTCTTTTTTTTAACAGTACTTAATTTTTCCCCAATTACATTTTAACATAAATTTTTTAAAGTTTCAAGTTACAAATTCTATGCCTCCCTTCCTTATCATCCCCTTCCCTGAGACAATGAACAATCTGAAATAGGTCATACATGTGCCAGCATGTAATACATATTTCCATATTAATCATTTTGTGGAAGAAAACTTGAGTCAAAAAAAGGAAAGAAAGAAAGTAAAAAATAGTATGCTTTGATCTGTATTCAGACACCATCAGTTCTTTCTCTGGAGTCAAAAAGCATTTTTCATCTTGAGTCCTTTCAGATTGTCTTGGATCACTGTATTGCTGAGAATCAGTAAGTCATTCATAGTTATTCATCATTCAATATTGCTGTTATTGTGTACAATGTTCTCTTGGTTCTACTCAATTCACTCTGTATCGGTTTCTGTAAGTCTTTCCAAGTTTTTCTGAAATAAGCTCGCTCATCATTTCTTATATCACAATAATATTCCATTGCAATCATATACCACAACTTGTTTAACCATTCCCCAATTGTTGAGTATCCCTTCAATTTCTAATTCTTCACCACCACAAACAAACTGCTATAAATATTTTTGTACAAATAGGTCCTTTTCCCTTTTTTATGACCTCTTTGGGATACCGGCCTAGTAGGGATATTGCTAGATCAAAGGACATACAAAGTTTGATTGCCCTTTGTGCATAGTTCCAAATTGCTCTCTAGAATGGTTGGATTAGCTCATAACTCTACCAACAGTGCATTAGTATCCCAATTTTCCCTCATTCCATCCAACAGTTATCACTTTTTATTTTCTAACATATTAGCCAGTTGAGTTGTTTTAATTTGCATTTCTCTAATCAATAGTGATTTAGAGCATTTTTTCATATGAATATAGATAGTTTCGAGCTCTTTGTCTAAAAACTGCCTGTTCATAATCTTTTGATCATTTAGCAATTGGGGAATGGCTTATATACTTATAAATTTGACTCAGTTCTCTATATGTTTGAGAAATGAGGCCTTTTATCAGAGATACTTGCTGCAAAAAAGAAAAATTTTTCCCAGTTTTCTGTTTTTCTTTTAATTTTGATTGCATTGCATTTGCTTAAGCAAAAACTTTTCAATTTAATATAATCAAAATTATTTATTTTATATCTTGTAATGCTCTTTGTCTCTTGTTGAGTCCTAAATTCTTCCTTTATCCATAGATTTTACAGACAAACTTTTCCTCATTCTCCTAATTTGCTTATGGTATCGCCCTCTATGTCTAAATCATGCACCCATTTTGACCTTATCTTGGTATACAGTGTAAGATATTGTTCTATATCAAGTTTCTGCCATTCTGTTGTCCAGTTTTCCCAGAAGTTTTTGTCAAATAGTGAGTTCTTGTCCCAAAAGCTTGGATCTTTGGGTTTATCAAACACTTAATGTATTATGTGCCTAATCCATTCCACTTATCTGCCATTCTATTTCTTTGTAAGTACAAGATATTTTTGGTCATTACCATTTTATAATACAATTTTGAAATCTGGTACCACCAGGCAACCTCCCTTCACATTTTTTTCACTGATTCTATTAATATTCTTGACCTTTTCTTCTTCTTTCCGATGAATTTTGTTATTTTTTTTTCTAGCTCTGAGATATAAAGTGAAATGGAAGAACAAGAATCTTTGTAAACCCTTGCCCAGACACCCTCTCCCCAAGGGCCTTTGGGAAGAAGGTGAATGAGAAAGGGGAGGATGTGTATAGATTCCCAGTGCATGGCTTCACACTTACAAGTCCCAAGAGCAAACCAAAGCATTAGGTCTTCACTGAACTCCTTCCACTGTGCGGAAGACCCTGTATCAGTCCTGTATGTATGAGGAAGGGGAAGAGGTACAGAGTGAAAGACAGAGTTCTAGGTCACAGATCATTCATCACAACCAACAGAATTTCTACTCAGGTCAGCAAATGTTTATTTTATCAAGAAGCACTCTGTTTGGTACTGAGTCTAAAAAACAAAAAGGTCCCTGCTTTCTAACAGTTTATCCTCGATTGGTGAACTGGGGATATTGGTCTGCAGTTTTCTTCCTCTGTTTTTACTCTTCCTGATTTAGTTATTGGCACCATTTCACAAATGACAATAGGATTAGAGGCAGTATCTGCTTCCTACTTCCTTTCTTTAAAGTGACCAAAAGTCAAATGATATCCAAGCCTCAAATCATTCTCTAGCTGTCTTTTGTCTCTCTAAGTTTCTACACTGAGGGAGAAGAATGCAGCAGAGGTCCTGGATTGCTGTATCATTGTGTATATATAACAACCTCCATCACTGACATAATATTTTGTATATGTATACATGTATAGTAGGACCCTAGCCTGGCACATCATTGTGTTCATGTAAGGCAGGCTTCTGGTTGGGTATTATATTTAGCTTCAGCCTTCTTCAATGAAAGCAACACCTAGGTTCAATATATCATCTTTAAGTCAATATCTATTCAAACTCACAGCTCACAAGCCCCCATAAGTGGTACAGACATTTAATAACTGTGTGACCTTGAACAAATCACTTAACCTCTGTTTGCCTCAGTTTTCTCAACCGTAAAATGGTGATGCCACCTGTGTGGAAGAGCACCAAGGGGGAGATAGGAAAGAGAGTGGTCTGGAGGGAAGTACAAAGTCTTCCCTAGCACCAAACAGAAAGAGAAAAATTAATATCAAAGACCATGAAAGGCATTACAGTATTGATTTACTCTTGAAGGATTTTGGACTAGTGTGAGAGAAAATATTTCTTGGACAGAAAATGCAGGAAGAGGAAAAGGGAGAACTGGACCAGGGACCAGGGAATGGGGAATAGAAAGAGACACGATCCTTGTCTTTAAGGAACTTACATTTGGAAAGACAGTATATCTCTATGTAATGAGGATACTAGCCAATGGGAGTCTTGTTCTTAGAACACTATATGTAGAGTATGCTCTTTATAACCCACCAAGGGCAAATCTGAGTATGTTCCAAGTACTGGGCGCTCACTGGGGCCCCCACTACACTTGCCGTCATCCTCTCAACTCACATTTATATAATACTCAACTTATAAAATGCTTTCTTTATAATAATCTTCCAAAGAAGGTAGTGTAAGCATTATCATCATGATTTTAAAGCTGAGGAAACTGAGTTTTTTGAGATATTAAGTGAGAGTCACACAACAAAAAACATCCTAGTAGGGAATTGGACCCTGGTCATCTGATAGGTCCAATGCTTTTTCTATTATACCACAATAACATACACACATGAAAAGTCAAATAACTTTGGCAGTTGGTGCCAACTACATGTGTACTTGGTGGATGTCTGAGGAGGCATCTGGAACTCTGCACTGTTATAGGCAGTTCACATTGGCACATCAGTGCCAATATCTTGCCTTCCACCAGCTCACAATCAGTCAATAAACATTTATTAAACACCATATGCCAAGCACTGTGCTAAGTAATGAGAATACAAAGAAAGATAAAAAACATTCACCACTATCGAGGAGTTCGACATACAAACAAGTGTGTACAAACATGCTATATACAAGCTAAAAATCAACAAAAGGAAAGCACTAGCATTAAGGGGGATCCAGAAAGGCTTTCCGAAGAAAGCAAAATTTCAGCTTTGACTTAAGGGAAGTCAGAGACACCAGCAGGCAAAGATGAGAAGGGAGAACATTGCAAGTATGGAGCGGATAGTCAGTGAAAATGACCAGAGTTGGTAGGTGGAATGTCTTTTCTGAGGAATAAGGAGGCCAGTGTCACTGGATGTGTGTGTGGGGGGGAGGGGGGGTGGGTGGGTGTGTGTGTGCACATGTGGTTGGGGGGTAGCGATTAAAATATAAGAATATTGGAAAGGTTGGGTGGAGGAGAGGGTATAGGGTAGGAGGGGGAGGCAGTGTCAGGTTATGAAGGTAATGAAGGGCCTCCACCATTAACTAGCAAAGGAATGGAGTTTACCACTCTCCCTGGAAGATCACATGCTATTCCAGCCACCAGCCCAGCGATCCAATCAGCCTTGATGCATGCATAAAAGATTTCCCCCACCCATGAACCCATACAATTGGCCCATTGCCCAACCCAGTCAAACCACATGGCCAAGCCCCACAGCTGGGCAAACAGAAATCCTTTCTGACTGGGTTCCGAATGGATCAAAGATATGATATGAAATGTGGCTAAGGATTATGAAAACATGGAAATCTCTATAGCTCATTCCCACTGTGCTTGTCTTCAGAAATTTCCTGTTCTCTATCAAATATCTATGTTGATGAGTCACAGACAATAGACTTTTCTGTGTCCACATGGTTTATTCATTTTTTTTAGATCAGACTTTTGATTTCATCAGTATAAGGAGTTCTTGGTGAGAACACTATGCCAATGTCAATCAGCACCTGCTTTACAATTTAACAATTTTAGAGCCCTAGCCCATAGTAGGCACTTAATAAATGCCTACTGATTGATTGATCAGTGTCAGTGAGAAGTTAAGTTGCTTGCCCAGGGTGATTCAAGGAACACAGTTCAAAGGGAGGACCTGAATTCAAATCTTCCTGGCTCTAAATAACCCAGTTCTTATCTGATATGCCATACTGTCCCTCATTAAACAGAGTATGCAAAGTTGCAAAGAAATTGCTAAGATTTCCCCCCTCAAATGGAGAACTTTATCCCACTTGGCTTACTTTCTCACTTTTCAGGGATACCTGGGGAATGATCCACTATGACCTGCAAGTCATGGAAGGACTGAAGGAAAGGGTTATATGACTGAGATTTATTTCAGGGTTAGAACCTCTGGTCACTGGAAAGTAGAGAAAGAGAAGAGAAGGGTGCCAAGAGTTTCAAGGTCAGTCTCCTGGTGTTTTCACTAGTTGCTGAGATTTGGGCACTACTCTGGTTGTCTGCCCACTGGGGATTCATTGCTCCACAAACCGGTTCCCATTTGACTACTCTAGTCCCTGGTCTGACCCAGGTCTCTTGCCACAGCTCCCTACACTAGCCTTGGACAAGTCAGATCCTCTCTTTGGGCCTCCATTTCTTCATTTACCAAATGAGAAAGCTAAACTTAGATGGTCCTCCTCTTATAAAAACGCAGGTCCCAGCAGCTGCTTAGGGAGCTGGAAGCCTCCAGCCTTACTGTCAAGGCTTTGCCTACTTCTGTATCCAGATGACAGCCAAGAAGTAAGTCTTTGATCATCCCACTATCTTAATTTCCAACTCAGCTACCGCCAGCCCATATAGTAGTCACCGAGTGGGCATCATCCTTCAAGGGGTCAAGCATGGCCTTAAAATTCATGTGTTGAGGAAGGATTGGATTGGATATCTGGCACTCCCACAAGGATAGCCCCTAGTTCCCCTTACACACATTTGGGTTCACAAGGCTTACCTTGAACAATTTCTCTCATTTACCTAGGTCATCTGCAAAATGACCAGGTTGATCTTAATACTTATCACAGTACTTACTAAACACTATGTGCAAGGTACTCTACTGGGGGCGAGGCATACAAATATAAATACAAAATAAAAAACAATCCCTGCCTTTAAGGATCTTATATTCTCCCAGTGGAATACCATGAATAAATAGACACATTTATATATGATCTTTGGAAGAGGAGGGAGCAAACACAGAGAACTAAGGATCAGACTCCCTAGGCTCCACCTGTGTAAAGGCAATGAGCCAGAGAAATAAAAGGTCTCCAAAGTATGCCAAAGTCTTCCATGTTAGGAAGGATAACGTGAAAGAAGGGTCCCATAGCCATCGGAGATAGGATTTGAGCCCAGATGTGACTGTTTATGAGTTAGGACTCTTTCCACTCTATCATGATGTCTCATTTGGAATATTTAAATTTTGTATTGTATTCAAGAGTGCCTACTTCAGGGGCAGCTAGGTGGTGTAGTGAGTAGAGCCATTCAAATCCACACTTAATGCACACACAAACAAAAACCTAGCCTGTGACCTTGGGCAAGTTACTTAACCCCAATTGCCCTCCAAAAAGAAAAAAAAAAGAGTGCCTACTTCACCAGGCTGTTGTGAGGAAAATACTTTGTAAGCCTTAAATGCTATATAAATACACAATTATGGTTATTAATTATTATCTAATCAATGCAAGACAACAACAGTAGAAAATCTGCCACAAAGCTGTACGTGATAAATCATCAAATAAACTGTACAAACAGCAAGAATCCTAAGAGCTTTGTTGATCTGGGGACAGCAGATTCAGGTTTCTGAAGATCAGGAATAAGCTTGTTTGGGAAGACAGTAGAGTAGAGGGAGAACAGAGAGCATCACAGGCCCATCCACTTTGTTCTTCACTTGACCCACCCATCCCCAGCAGATAGACAGAGGATAGATCATCTATCTCTCCTCCCTTTTGTAGCTAAACTCCTTGAGAAGGCCTTCTATAATATGTGCCTTCCTTTCCTTTCTTTTCACTGTCTTAACTCTCTACAATCTGGCTTCTGACCTCATCATTCAAATTCCTAATGATCTCTTAATTGTCAGATCTAATAGCCTTTTCTCAATCCTAATACTTCTTAAACTCTCTGCAGCCTTTCAATCACCCTCATCTCTTTAATATTCTCTTCTTTAGGCTCTCAGGACACTACTCCCTCCTGGTTTTCCGCTTACCTATCTTACTGCTCCTTCTCCTTCTCCTTTGCCAGATCTTCACCCAGGTCATGACCGATAACCATGAGGAATTGTACAGCAAATCCCCCCCCCCTCCTCTTCTCTCTCTCTATGTGTGTGTATATACACATATATACATACATATTCACACATATGTATACATATACACAAATGCATGCTATGTATATTTGTGTGTACATACTTATATATACACACATATGTAAATATAAAAAGAAACTGACACCCAGAGAGGTTAGATTACTTACTAAACATCCCACAGGAAATATGTCTGAGGTGAGATTTAAAACTAGCTCTTTTAACTCCAGATCCATCCATCTTTTCACTGTACCACACACAGGATCAGAGAATTTAGAGCTGAAAAGGATCCTACAGCAATCTAGTCCAAGCTTATCATTTTTACAGATTTGCAAACTGAGGCTCAGAGAGGTAAAACAGCTTGCCCAAGATCACGTGGGTAATAAGTGGCAGAGCCAGGATTTAAAGCCAGATCATCAGATTCCAAATCCGTTGCTCTCCCCGCTGTCCCACAATGCAAAGGCACTTTGGGTAGTCCTTGATGCCATGGCCAGAAGGAGCAGCTGAAGAATCCTGCGCAGAGAAGTGTGGTCACTGTTATTACTGTGTGTGAGTCGAAAATGGCAGAAAATTGGTTTGAGGTTTTCTTGTTGTTATTTTATACAACAAAAGGTCCTAGATGACTCTAAGGCAAGATAAGAAGGGAACTGAAAGAACAATAATCTTTCTATACCATTACTCAGACACCCTCTCCCCAAGGACCTTTGGGAAGAAGGTGAATGAGATGGGGAGGATGTGTTTAGATTCCTAATGCATGGCTTCACACTTAAAAGTCCCAGGAGCAAACCAAAGCATCAGGTCTTCACTGGGCTCCTCCCACTGTGCAGAAGGCTTTGTGTCAGTGCTGTAGGTGTAAGGATGGGGAAGGGGTACAGAGTGGAAGACAAGGCTCTCTGCCACAAATCATTCATCACTGCTGGAAGAATTTCTACTCAGGTCAACAAATGTTTATTTTTATCAAGGAGCACTGTGCTTAAAAAAAAAGCAAAAAGAAACAAAAGGGCAGTTAGGTGGCACAGTGAATAGAGCACTGGCCCTGGAGTCAGGAGGACCTGAGTTCAAATCTGGCCTCAGATACTTCACACACACACACACACACACACACACACACACACACACACACACACACACACAAAAACTAGCTGTGTGACCTTGGGCAAGTCACAACCCCAATTGCCCTCAAAAAAAAAAAAGAAGCACTGTGTTTGGCATGGGGAGGGGGGGAGGTAAAAAAAAAAAGATCCCTGCTTTCTATCAGTTTACCCTCAATTGGTAGGATAAAAGGTATATAGAAATAAATAAAATACAAAAAAAATTGAGGAGAGGCCACCAATAATTTGCTAGGAAGGCTCTCTCCTGGGGGAGAAGGATGAGTTGAACCTTGAAGAAAGCCAGAAATTCTGAGAGACAGAGATAAGAGGGCATACATTTTAGTTATGGGGAACAGTGTGTGCAAATGTGCAGAGGTAGGAGATAAAGGATTTAGAAGGACTACAAATAATCAAGTTTGGCTGAAACAAGAAGAGGAATCATATGAAAGAAGGATAACAAGGCAAAAGGAGGAAGCAAATGGTACAGGCCAAGCTAAGGCACTTGCCTTCCATCTTCAGGACAGTGAGAAGCCGGCCCCTGAGGACTTTTGAGTAGGGGAATAACATGGTCTGACTTGTGTCTTAGGAAGTCATTCTAACAACCATTGGTTTTATGGTTTATTTTTTTAAAAAATTTTTATTAAGTGCCTACTATGTGCCAGGCACTTTATAAATATTGTCTTGTTTTATCCTCATAACCTGGAAGTTAGGTGCTATTGTTATAGCCACTGTGCAGATGAGGAAAGTGAGCTTAGCCTCAATTCCACAGCTGCCCAGGTTTACACAGATGGCAGGCTTCTGAAGACAGATTTGGATTTGGGCCTTCCTAGCTCCAGACCCAGCTCTTAATGATCATGTCACCTAGATGCCTCTCTTGTTCTGCAGAAGAAAGAGTAATGAGAGGAGAAATTAGAAGCAAGGATATTACCTGGGAGGCTATGGGAATAGTCGGGTCAGGAGAGGCAATGAGGGTTTGACTTAGGATGGAGGCCCCAGAGAAAACAGGGCTGATGCAGAGATGTTGTAGAAATAGAACTGACAATATTGGTGTCTGGGTCCAAATTTTCCACAGCTTTCCAAGGTGAAGCTTGGTTGTGATAAGCCCTCTGTATTGTCAATGTGCTATTATTCAAGAGGCAGCCCAAGTGTTATGGGGATTCAATTACAGTTTTATCCCTTTTTAATCCAGTTTCTGCTCTGATGACAGCAGATATCTCTGTTCATCAAGGCAGTTACACTGGCCTTCATCTGTCATCTGTTTCACCTAAGAAGTAATGGAAAATAACAGGAGTAGAGGTGATAGAATTAGTGTCCAATTATTATTAATTCTATCAGTGGCCATGGTGGTAATGTTTACATTAATGGATGCTAATTAGGTGTAGTTCTGCCTCTGAAATCACATGACTGTGTTGGAATGAAGCAGCCCTGATTGAACTCAGGCTGTTTGAAGACTTCTTAGTCTATCTTATGCAGTATTGGATTTTTTCCCTATCTTGCCCCTTTTGGGGGATAGCAGGAGGATGAGTTACGTCTAAGAGAGACACCTGAGACCAGCCTAAGAAATGGAGAGGTAAATGTCTAGAGGGACATGTGCAGGGTTTAAGATGAAAGGTACATGGGCAGGAGCCAGGGCTTGGTACCACTGGATGCAGTCCACTGGGATGGTTGGACAAGGACTGAATGACCTCTGACCAGGACTATGACAATAGTCAGGGACTTGGGCTTCATACTATCAATAGAACATTGCCTGTTATTATTATTGGTAGTAGAGTAGTAGTTCTGGTGCTGGTGCTGGTGGTACAGCTGGTGCTGCTGCTGGTGGTGCTGGTGGTGCTGCTGGTGGTGCTGATGGTGATGATGGTGATGCTGGTGCTGATGCTGGTGCTGGTGATGCTGCTGGTGGTGCTGGTGGTGGTGCTGCTGGTGCTGATGGTGGTGCTGATGGTGGTGCTGATGGTGATGATGGTGATGCTGGTGCTGATGCTGGTGCTGATGGTGGTGCTGATGGTGATGATGGTGATGCTGGTGGTGATGCTGGTGCTGGTGATGCTGCTGGTGCTGCTGGTGGTGCTGATGGTGATGATGGTGATGCTGGTGCTGATGGTGGTGCTGATGGTAATGATGGTGGTGCTGCTGGTGGTGCTGATGGTGATGATGGTGATGCTGGTGCTGATGCTGGTGCTGGTGATGCTGCTGGTGGTGCTGGTGGTGGTGCTGCTGGTGCTGATGGTGGTGCTGATGGTGGTGCTGATGGTGCTGATGGTGATGATGGTGATGATGGTGGTGGTAAAAGAAAAAAAACACATAAGTACAAGATGCCCCAAAAGTCTTAGTGAAGTTTTAAGCTTCTTGTTGTTCAGTCATGTCTGACTCTTCTTCACCCCCACTGGAGTGGCTGCCATTTCCTTCTCCAGTAGATTAGGCAAACAGAGGTTCAGTGACTTACCCAGGGTCACACAGCTAGTGAATGTCTGAGGTCAGATTTTAATTTAGGTCTTCCTGACTCCAGGCCCAGAGCTTTATCTATTAGCTTCTTCAAAATCCATTAAAACTTAAAACTACACTAATACTTTTGTCACATCATAGATAGATACATCTGTATCTATAGCTATCATTATACATATATACACGCATATACATACCTATACACACATATACATACACATATAAGTATACATACACATATATATGCATATATGCACATACACATACATATACACACATACATGTGTGAGATATATATATATATATATATATATATATATATATATATACAGTAGAACCTCAGTTTACAAATTTAATTCCTTCAGAGATTCTGTTTGTCATGCAATTTGTTCATATTGCAAAGCAAATTTTCCCATAGGAAATAATGTAAAGTCAGATGATTGGTGCCACATCCCCAAAAATATTCATATAAAATAATTCTTTATAATTTTAAGTAAGTTTTTGTCTCTAATGCGCCTGAAATACAATAGCAATGATTAGTAAACAATATAAACTGAAAATAAAACTAATTAACCTGTACTATACCTTTGAGAAGAGTTGTGGCTGGGAGAGGGGGTCAGGGGAGGGAGAGGTGGAGTCTGAGGACCAAGGTTATGGCTATAACTGGGCTCAGGGAAGGGAGGGTGGCCTGGGACCTGGGGAGGAGCAGAAGGGAGTTTGCTTCTGCCACTCACCGCCACCTCTGGAGGAAGTGGCCAGAATGTTGGCCAAGGCTATGGGCCTGGGATACCCTACAGCCCCCTCCCCTGGGGTCCCAAGGTCCCCAGTCAGTCACTACTGCCCACACTTCCCACCCTCGAGGCGGTAGGCATACTCCGGGGAGCCACCTACAATCTCAATCCACTGAGTCCGAGTAGCAAGTATTTGAAGATAAAAGTGGGGGGCTTGCTCCACTACACCACCGTTGCAGAACCTGACCAAGCAGGACTCTATATGCAAAGCTATGTTCAGTGGCAGCCTAGAGGTGCTCACAGACTCCAAAGGCTGGGTGCTGATTGACAGGAGAGGTCATCATTTTGGGACAATCCTGAACTACCTTCAGGATGGGTCAGTGCCTCTTCCAGAGGGTCCTTGGGAGCTGGGGGAGCTGTTGGGTAAGGCAGGATATGCAATCAGTGCAGGGGCTAGATGAGAATTACCAGTTGGCTTTACAGAAAGTGAGAGCCTTTCCATTCTGCCTTATTCCCATGGTGACCTTTCTGCTAGAAGAGCAGCAGCTTCTGTCTAGCACCTCTAAGCCAGTGGTGAAGCAAACATGATGTTCATACTACAAATTTTTGTTTGTCCTGCAAGACAAATTTTGCGAAAAAATTTTCCTCATCCAGCTAAGCATATGTAAGCCAGGTTCATTCATAAACCTATGTTTATGAATGTTCAAACATCCATATATATGCAATATATATGTATATAAACAATGCCAATGCTGAGTCCTACCTTGTCCAGGAGATGCATTTACTCATCTCTGAAGGACTAAAATACATAAATATTAGCTAGAGTTTCGGTGTGAGTATAGAACTAGCAACAGAAATTGAGTCATTGTAAATAGATTGAAGCCTTGGCAATAAATTAAATCTGTCATGAAGTAAATAGAGAGAGAGAAAAAAGAGTCAAGAGACAGAGATTTGGTTGTAGGGATACCCAAGGTTAGGAGAGAGAAAGAAAAGGATAAATGGAAGAAGATAGAGAAGCATTAGAAAGGTAGGGTGTGAAGGGAGAAGAATGCACCCATAAAGGAAGGACTGTGAACAATGCCAGACACTGAATAAAGTTGGGGAGTGGCATTGAGAAAGACCATGACATTTGGCAGTTGGGAGTCGTGGTTAACATCCAAGTATGTGACTTCAGTAGAGCAGTGGAACTGGAAACCAGATTGCAGAGGCTAAGGAGGGAATAAATATTTCTTGAATGAATTGGAATAGATAGTGAGGAAACTGGGGCAGCAGGTGGTGAGGGAGTTTCGAATATTCCCCCCAGACATCTGAAGGGCTGCTGATTGTGGCTGATGTTAGAGTCTAGTATCTCTAGCATATTCATTCAAGAAGTTTGGCAGAGAAAGGAAATAGGTGGGATTGTATCCAGGGAAAGGTGGTCATTCCAATCAATCAACAAGCATTTGCTCAATAATCACTATACTCTAATCATTGAGGATACAAAGAAAAATTCAAAACATTTCTTGCCCTTAAGGAGCTTACATTCTAATGAGGAAGATAACGTGTACATGAATAGGTGTATACAAGATATATACAGAGTAGATACAACGCATCTTTGAGAGGAAGACATTCATTCATGCTTAAAGTCCAAGGGAATGAAACTAATAGAGAGAGATTGAAAATGCACAGGAAAAGGAGAGAGAACTGTGGAACGAGATATCCCAGCAGTGCTGCAAGGATGTAGTCTAAGATACAGGTGAAGAGAAGAGGAAAGGAGAACACTTTTTCCTCAGCTATTGGAGAGAAAGGCTAGAGTTTAAGAGCCTCTAGAGAGGTATGTTGTTGTTTGTCCTTCATTTTTTTTTTGCTTTTTGGAGGGCAATTGGGGTTAAGTAACTTGCCCAAGGTCACAGCTAGGTTTTTTTTTGTTTGTTTGTTTGTGTGTGCATTAAGTGTCTGAGGCCAGATCCGAACTCAGGTCCTTCTGATTCCAGGGCTGACGCTCTACTCACTGCGCCACCTAGCCGCCCCTGTCCTTCATTTTTTTAAGAAGACCAATGACATCATAGGATGATGTCTTGACTACTGCATGAATTGGATTTAAGTGAGGCAGAGTTGCACAGTCTTCAGCCTCACTCTCTCTTCCAGAAGTCCAGTGGCAAAACAAAAGTCAAGATGACTGGCAATGGCCCAGGATGCAGTGGATGACCTTGGTGACTTTGATGACTCTGAGTACTCTACAATGCCTGCTTCAGTGGGTCAGCCATTGGAATAAATTGTTCTCATCTGCCCATTCAGCAGGAGGAAAGTCTTCACATGCTTGGGGCAGACCCCTCCCCAATTCACTGACAGATTTAAGGCCCATCAGGTACCCTCAACCTGGTTTAGCCCATCTGCTGAGACAGTTTTACCAGGGTAAAAGAAGTTTACAGCTTCTTGGAACTACAGGTAAGGATTGAGTGATAGATGAACACCAAAGGTCAATGAGCATCCCTGAAAAGGGCTCAGCAAGCCCTCACACCAGAGGTACTAGTCTTCTCTGGACTCCCTATAGAAAGAGGCAAAGAGTGTTAGAGAGTCAGTAGAGGATAAGAGATTATGAAGGCATGAGGGAATTTGGACAGCTCCACCAATTTGTAGCTACTGCTTGAGTCTGATCTATTAGTAGGTTTCTTTTAGTTGCTTTAACAGAGGTGAGCACTAATCCCGAAGGAGTAGGATATTCAAACTAGCTCCACGGGGGATGGAATAGGTTCTTTGGCCCTTTGCTAAGTACCATGTGCAACATAGTAGTTCTGCATGGTGCCTTGGTCTCCATGACTGGAACAAATCAGAAAAGATTGGCAACTGAGGCAAAAGAAACCACCTATTCAGGAAGCTTTAAGAAGAACAGAGGAGAAAAGCTCCCCCCTTTCTCCTTCTCTCTTTTGAGGACCTTATAAGTATGGTTTTTCCAGTTCTCCCTTGGATTTTCACCCTAGAGGGAAGGTATTTCTCTCCTTTTCCCCACACCAGCAGACATGGCTGCTTTAAGCACATAGCAGTATTAGCATATTAGCTTAGGTCAGTCTTAAACTGGACCTCAAGTCCCTGGCTGCCTTTGCTATTTTGTTTTTCTTTCCCTAAGCATAGATGTCTTAACAGTAGTCCTGAGAGATGATCATCTCCAGCCTTGACAGGTCCCTCGGAAGTTCAAGAGTTCTTGGGCTCCTGAGTCAGCCCTGATTATTCAGTGAGAGATGCTTCCTAAAACTACACGACTCTTTAGAGAAGATACATGTCAGAAACTACCAGAAGGATGCTGTAACTAAAAGGACTAAGAAAGTCCAAGCCATATCCCTGGTTGACCTGGAGATCCACATGTATGAGTCATGCAGACAGTGCAGGTCAGAGGAAAAAGTGAAATATCTGATCAGAAAGTCCTACAAAGTGCTACAAACTCTACCTTTTGGTAGATTGTGAGTGAGAGAGGTGAAAACTTCTCCAACTATACTCTAAAATCTAGTAAGGCTTTTCATGGGAAACAGGCCCTAGTTCCCCTTCACCAGAAATCACATGATTTATAAGGACTCAACACGCAGAGCCGTAGGGAGTCACCCCTCTCCTCAGTGACACCTCAGCATAAGATATGCCAAATAAGGACAGAAGTGCTTTATCAAATGTACATTGGGTGGTCTACTGTTTCCTTGTTCTGGTACTCAGGGTAGATTGCCATGCTTAGATTGTGCACCTGACTTCCAGCCAATGGAAGAAAAGGGTCAGAAGGGGGTGGGGGAAAATTCTGAGTTAGGGCTTTATAACTGTGCCATTTCCTTTTGTAAATTGCTTTTCCTTCCTGACCATTTGTCAGGAGTGTGGCCCTTTCTCCAGATCATAATAAACCATTATTTTCTGCTTCCTACCTTGAGAAACCTCTGAGTATTATTTGGATAAGGATCTCTGTTGCCCACCGTTTTGGGGTACAAGCAAATGTAATAGGTTGTCTCTCATGTTTTAAATATTTTAATGACTATATTATTTTGTTCTTTAAGTATTTCCTTTGCAGTGGAGGTAAAAATAGTTGTTCTATATATGGAAACGATACAGCATGGTACAGGGAAAGAGTGCTAGGAGTCAGAGGACTTGAGTTCCAATTATGACTCTTATTGTATGACCTTAGGGCAAGCTACATCACCAGTTTGAGCCTCAGTTTTCTTATTTGTACAATGGGGATAAAAAGTATTTTGACTATCATAGAGAGTAGTTGGGAGGAAAATACTATAAAAATGGAGTTTCCTGTCACTTATTTCTGTACAATCAGTGGTGTGCCACATATGTGTGTGTTTTAGACATCTTATATGTTGGGGAGTGACCATTACAAAAAGTCTGAGTACAGGGAAAATGTCTAAGGAGAATTTTTCAGGGTAAAAAGAGCCCAGAAAAGAGAGAGAAATGCTCAGAGGGACTTCTATGACCCAAGAAACATAGTGATTCAGGATCTCAGATTTCATCTAAGGTGTAGGCCAGCATGAGTGTGAAAATAAGATCTGATAAAATCATTCAGAAGGTCTTACTAGGTAATAATTCTATGAGGCTTTCAAGTTTATAGGACACCTTGACATATATTATGTCAAATGCAAATACAAAGTCTTCTGTTTGGTATATAAACCACTTCAGAACCTGACTCCCACCCTCCTGAGGACCTCTAGTGTGGGAAGACTCATAAGTCACCCATTCTGTTTTGTAAGAAAAGTCTTCCTTCTGTTAAACTGAAATTTGTGTCCTAGTAAGAACTATTCAGTCATCCTATTTCTCTTGGGACCTACACAGCATAAGCCCATGTTAGCACTTCCGTCTATCCAGGTATGGGGCATCCTGATTCCTGGGGTAAAATGGTTAAAATAAAAGTAAGGTTAAATTAAAGGACCTATTCAGTTTTTTCTAGACATTACATCAAAGCAAGGCACATTTCTCAGAGAGGAAGCCATGTTAACTACAAATACTTTCATAAAGAAATTCCTGGAGCCCACCAGGCATGGTCCCAATGCAGGGCTAAAGGAGTACTTACATAGCATAATCATTTACAGTCTTTGGGAGCTTCTATCTGCCCATTCCCAGAGTTAATCTTGTATTGGGGGAAAGGCCTCACTGTTATCTTCTGCTTTACCATTGAATTTTGAAGCAGATGAGAACCCTGCCATTCTGGGATTAAACAAACAAACAACCAAAGGTTGTACATAGTATTTTGTCATTTACAAGCTATTTTTTCCCAATGACCTTATGGTGTAATAATTGCCTCCATTGGCCAGATGAGAAAACTGGGTCTCAAAAGAAGCTTAAAGTCAATTGTCTAGTGTGTCAGAGTTGAACCCAATTCTTCTGATTCCCACATGATCTTTTAGACATAGTAGGTATTTAATAAGTATTTATTGAATTTGAATTTGAATAGCCACTACCTGCAAATGCTCAGCCTTCTGGAATATTCAGGCCAGAAGTAGCTTTTTCCTCTGGCTTCAGGGACAATTTAAAACAATTAATCACTCTCAGTGGGCATAAGAGAAGCAATTTCCCCACTATTCATTAAAACCATCAGTGCTGTCATGCAGACCACTGTCCTCTGCTCCATTAAAATATTTCCAGTCATTATTATAATAAACATTACCAACATAATAGCTTACATTTGTACAGTACTCACCTGCAAAGTGAGAGGCTTGGATTTAATGGCCTCTCAGCTCCTTTCCTGATACAAACCCATAATCCTATGATCCTGTGGTTTACGAAGTACTTTCTACCAAGTAGAGTGGAGAGCAAGAGTGCAAGTTAAAATTTATATTCCCAGTTTACTGATGAGCCCAATGAACCTCAGAGCATTATTTACCCATAATCAGTACCCATAATCATAATCAGAAAGCAACTAAGAATCAGAGCTGGGACTCAAACTTAGGGCTTCTTACTCCAGGTAAGATACTCTTAGCTACATTTAAAGCAAGCATTTAAGTGCCTGTTGTGTGGAAGGTACTGTGCAAGGCTCTAGGTATGCAAAAATGAACTAGTCCTTACAATCTATTGGGAGTATACAATATGTGGCAAATATAATGTAATGTGAAGTAATAGAGAGATGGAAAGAGAAGGGGGAGGGGGAGAGGAGGAGGAGGAGAAGAGAGAGGAGGAGAAGGAGAAAGAAAGGAGAAGAGAAGAGATATGAGAGAGGAGAGAAAAAAGAAAGAGGAAGAAGAGAAAGAAGTAGGAGAGGAGTAAAAAGGAGGGAGGAGATATGAGAGAGAAAGAAAGAAAGAAAGAAAGAAAGAAAGAAAGAAAGAAAGAAAGAAAGAAAGAAAGGAAGGAAGGAAGGAAGGAAGGAAGGAAGGAAGGAAGGAAGGAAGGAAGGAAGGAGAAGGAAGGAAAGGAAGGGAGGGAGAAAGAGAAAGGGAGGAGAAAGAAGAGAGGGAGGAGAGAGAAGAGAGGAGAGATGAGAGACAGCCAGCAGACTGAGAACATGAATCATGCTTGAAGGCAGCTAGGGACTTTGCAAGGCTGAGGTAAAGAGCAAGTGCATTCCAGACATGGCCAACCATTTGTGCTAAGTCACAGAAGTAAAGGATAGAATGTTATGTAAGTTAACAAGCATTTATAAAACATTTACTTCATGTCAGGCACTATGTTAAGCAAGGGAAATACCAAAAACAGGCAAAAACATGATTCCAGCTCTGAAGGATCTCTCAACCAGGAGATAACTTGCAAACAACTATGCATAATACACAGTATATACAATATAAATGGGAATTAATACCAAAGAGAAATCACTGGGCAGGGGGGGGGGAAGGAGAAGAGGGAGTGGAAGGGAGGGAAAAGCAGAATTTGAGCTGAGTCCCTGAAAGACAGCAGACAACAGCTAGTAAAAATGTCCAGAGTCAAAAAATGGAGCTATATGTGAGAACAGGAAGAAGTCCAGGAGGGGAGCATGGTGTCAAAAGACTATCAGAGTAGAAAGTGGTCAGATGTGAAGGGATTTAAATAACTAAGAGGATTTTCTTTTTGATCCCGGAGGTAATAGGGAGCCACTGGAGTTTACTGAGTAGGGGAATGAGTGATTGTGACTAGAACTTCAAGCTTTAAAAAGATCACTTTGGCAGAAAATAGGAGGGATTGTAGCAGGGAGAGACTTGAGTTAGGGAAGTCCTATTTCTATAATAGTCTAGGGACAGAGTGATAAAGGTCTATAAAGGGAATATAGCTATCTCTTCCACATTGTGACCTTCCCAGTCATCGTTCTGATATGTTACTGGTCAGCATAAGAAATTAAATGGGAATTTTCAGAAGAAGTTCTGCAGAAGCGATAGATGATACATGGAGGCCAGCGGATGACACAGAGCCCACGGCCAAATACTTAACCCAAATTTTACAATAGTGTACTATAAACAACCCATAAAAGAAAAAAAAATCAGATCAGACCTTTTCTCTGATGTGAAGACAGAATCAAAAAAAATTTGATTCGGATATTCCAGATTACAGAGGTAGAACTGGGGTTGGGGGGAGCCACTCTGACCGTAACTGCCATGTGGGTGGGATAACTGTAGTTATTTTAACTAGATGTACAGAAGAGTTTACAAAGGGGAGAAATATGAAATAAGGCTAGAAATACAGGCAGGATCCAGCTTGTGGAAGGCCTTAAAATGTCTAAGGATTTGATGTTTAATCGTCCCAGAGGCACCAGGGAGCCAATGAACAAAGCTGACATGTAAAGGGTTCCCTGAGACCTCCAGCTCCTCTCAAATTGCTATAAGCAGATAAAAATAATTTCTAGTTGGCCTCCAGGTCCCTTCCAGCTCTGAGATGTTGAGACTGAGGTCTGACAACAGCTTTAGAAAAGTGTCCACAATTAACTGCGGAGGATTGAGGGTAAGAGACACGCCCACCTCCCACGCCCCTACGCAGCATCCCCCCTCCCACTGTCCCAAAGGTGTGAGCGTTAGGGGAGGGGAGCATCGACCCTACAAGTCTCAAACAAATTGTACTGATGGGCAAATAATTCCACTGGGGTGACCCCAAGCCCTGCTGCTCTGGGACCCTCCCTCAAATGTGCCCTCTGGAGTCCAGCCCAGGGTAGTCTATGATTGAAGAATGATTCATGCCTTTGAATGAAAGAGGGTCTTTGCAGCAATCCGTCTCCTGAATTAGTTTCTCCCGCGAAGAGCCAGCTAAATCAGGCCTGCTGGCTAGGCGCCGGGTGGACAATGTCAGGGGCTGGCGCCCTCCTAAAGGAGGGTGATTAAGCGTTATAATCACAGCTGCTGAGGGCGCTGCTTTCCACGCCGAGGGGGATTTATCACAGGCATGTCACCGGCACAAATGCGGGGCCAATGGGATTATTCGGCAAATGTAATTAGGTACAGATGTACTGAATAAGTAATACTGAAATATATTTGTTTTCCACCAGTCTCCTGACTCTGGCATCCCATTAAAATACATTATTATGATAATTCATCAGGAAAATGACAGCATTTTATTAATGCATTCGAGTTAATTCCTAGTAAATTAGTAAGAGGCTAAACAGGCTACAGAGATGACTTGAGCAGGGTTTGGTGGGGGGGGGGGGGTTAGTTCTGCAGAAAGAGAAGAGGAAAATGCTTTGTTTTATAATGATTCGCACCCCTCCCCTAGTTTGGGTAAAACCTACAAATTATGGCTTTTTAAAAGGCACTCAGTGCATGCTATGCACACAGGGGACTGCCTTTAATTTGTTTTTGAGCCCTTCCTCAAGGGGCCAGATCACAGAAAAATGGCTAAAGAAAAGTTCTCGGGATCACCAGCCTAGAGCTGGAAGGTACCTCGGAGACCATCTAGCAGCCAAAGTCTTCATTGTACTGAGGAGGGAACCAAAATGAGGGCAGGTGACCCAAGGTCACATAGCAGAGCAAAAATAAGAAACAGAAGAAAGGGGACTCTGGGAAGTGTTTTCCTTTTCTTTTAAGTTAGTTGTTGGTAATAGAGTCACAAAGATCTGGGTTTGGGTCTGCACAGCCACAAGCTATGTGACCTTGAGTCAGTCCCTTGGAGTTTTAGCTTCCTCAATTATAAAGACAGGAACAATAATACATCTACAGCTTCCTGAATAGAGTCATTGTGCAGATCCAATCAGAAAATGATAGAAATATGCTTGGTAAACTACAGAGCCATGTACAGAGCTCAGTGTAATAGAACTTCTGAACTTAAATTGAGGACTTTGGGTTTGAGTGCCTCCTATGACAACTTTTTTAGATTAGGTCATTTAATCTCTCTGTGTCTTTATTTACTTGTCTTCGAAATGGGGATAATAGTGACAATAGTGACACTACCTCATAGAACTGTTGTGAATATTAAATGAAGCCATAGATGTACAGCACTTTGTAAAAAAAATCAAACATATTTGGGGCAGCTAGGTGACACAATGAATAGAGCACCAGTCCTGGAGTCAGGAGGACCTGAGTTCAAATGCAGCTTCCAACACTTAACACTAGCCAGGTGACCTTGGGCAAGTCACTTAACCCCAATTGCCCTGTCTTTCCCCACCATCCCCCCCCCAAAAAAAAGAAAGAAAAAGAAAAACCAAATAAAGCCAAGGCATTTGTAGAATCCAGCATGAAACTTGGACTTGGTAGGACTGAGACATTTGAGTTCACTTAAGATTGCTCAGTGCTGTCTCTAGTCCCAGGGGACCACCTTCCATGTTGTGATTTGAGATACTCTGTAAAACCCTACCTTTCCAAAATTCTTTTATTTACTGATGTGTTTGTCCTGCATTCATGGAGAGGCTACCATGTCAATGACAACTTCTTAAAGGACCAGAGGAACTTATTGGAGGACTGGGGGAGGGAAAAGGGAAAGGAAGGTAGACTTCTCAGGGAGACAGGGAGAGAAGAATCTAGACCACCTGCAGGCTGGACCCAGGTGGCCAGATAGAGAGAGGCTTCTGGGTTCTATGGATTCTATATCCATAGGTTCATGGATAGGTTCAAACTAGAAAGAATCTTAGAGAACTCTCTCATTTTTCAAATGAAGAAACTGAGGCCCAAATTAGTTAAATGAGTTATCTAAGTCAAATTATATATGTAATAGAACATGGAGTCAAACAATGGCCCTCTGATTTGAAATCCATGACACCGAAATGCCTCCTTATGTCATACGTGTTCAGTTGTTTTTCAGTCCTGTCCAACTCTTGGTGACCTCATTTGGAGTTCTCTTGGCAAAGATACTGGAGTATTTTGCCATTTCCTTCTCCAACTCATTTTACAGATCAGGAAACTGAGGCAAATAGGGTGAAATGACTTGCCCGGGGTCACACTGCTAGTTAAGTATCTGATTGGATTTGAACTCATGAAGATGTCTTCCTGATTCCCAGCTCACCGTGTAACTTAGCTGCATCTCATATTATACATCATCCTATAAAGCAAGTAGTCCACCTTCCACAGTTGCTCATCTTTATAGAATGCCACCCCACATGGAGGCAGGGTGGTGCAATAGATAGAGAATCCGACTTAGCAGAAGGCAAACCTAGGTTTACATTCTGACTTTGACAGATACTGGCTTTATGACCCTGGGTATGTCTCTTAGCATCTCAGTGCCCCAGGCTACTCTCTAAGAAAGTAAATTGGTGAGAAATTGCCTGAATTGAAAGAAGTTCCTCAGAAATAGCTTATTGAAATCACATGTCTAGTAAAAAAATGGAATCTCTCTATACTTGATTCCTGCTAACAAAGACATTGCTCATTCATTCATTTAACAGATTTAATGAATGTGCAAAGCACTATCATAAACACAGCTACAAAGACAAATATTATGTGATTCCTACCTTAAAGGTAAGAACCTACTTCCAAGGTCATTAAGCACTACATTCTTCTTCCTCTCTGGCCTAAAATCTGTATGGTCTGAACTATATCTTTAGGTGGGTAATAGCATCTACAGGTATCATGCAATTTGGTTACAAAAGCATTTAATACTTATCCAATTGGATTGGATTGGTTTTTATTAGATTCGATTGGATTCCTTTAGAGGTACAATACTCCTAGGCTTTTAAAATCCCTTCTAATGCTGAGATTCTCTGACTCCATCACTGCAGAAAAGAGCCCTGGAGGCACATTACAGGCCTTCTACCATTCTGGGGAAAGTACACTCTGCTATCCATCCCTCCACTTCCCTCTCTTCCTTGATTAAGCCCACTTGCTTCCTGATTCCCAGATCCAACAGGAAAGGAACATTTCTTTTTACAGGTGTCCTTTTTCTAAAGTCCCTCACAAGTTTTGCTCCTCCGATTTGGGCCTTTCCCATAGAAAAACAATTTGATATTAAACTTCAACTTTTTCAATGTCATCTCTATTGATTACAATCCTAGCAGAATCAAGCAAAGTAAAATCCAGAAGGAATAGCAGCTCTCAGTAGGAGCCATCCTCAGGGCAGGATCAAGCCAGACTGGAAAGACAGGCAGAGATTATGTGGACAGTGTCTCAGAAGGTTGAGAAGAGAAATGCTCAAACAATACTTTTTATTTTCATCATTCATTCTCAATTTTATTGACACTATGTTCACCTCTTCAAAAGAGCTCAGCCCACACCCTAGGATGTAGACCTCTGGAAAATAGGGGGTAGTACTCTATGTAAGCAAGCTATAATGCAGGAGCAGATTGTGCTAGGTCCTAAAGAGCATTTTAAAAAAGCATGAGATATAATCTCCTCATGAAGTTTATGGACTAACAAAAGGCATTTTAACCTTTTCGTGTACCATAGGTCCCTCTGGGCCAGTCTGATGAATCCCGTGGACCTCTTCTTCAAAGAATGCTTTAAAATGCATAAAGTATACAGAATTACCAAGGAAATGGGTTACATTGAAATACAGTTATTAAAAAAAATCTAATAAATCTATAGACGCAGGTTAATGACTCCTGGTTTAGTAAGGCATTCAAAAAGGGAAAGGATTTAGTGAAGGAGTTTAAATCCTCTAACAATAGTAATAACTGACAGTCATGTAATGTTTTAAATTTTGTAACATGTTGTGCACATATATAAGGGGCATCTTAAATCCTTGTCCGTGTTCTGACATCCCAGCATAACCTTTTTTGCCTGGAGGAGTCCACTGTGGAAGGCCCAAGGTGAGGAACAATGTCAAATTTAGGGCTCTCCCTAAGCTAGAAGGTAAGGAAGAGAGACTTAGAGATAATGTGAGGTTGTTGTTCATCCTTCATTTTAGAAGAAGATCAATGGCATAACAGGGGGCTATCTTGACTTGCCCATGAATTGGATATAAATGAGGTAGAGTTGTACAGTCATCAGCCTAGCTCTCTCTTCCAGAGTCATCAAAGTCCAAAGGACAAAAGTCAGGGTGACTTGCAATGACCTTGGTATTTTTTATGTCTGCCAAGCTCTAAGCACTCCACAGTACCTGCTTCAGCTGCCTTCATGACCATTGAAATAAAATGTTCTTATCCACCTCTTGCACTAGGGGAAGTCTTCACATGCTTGAAGTAGACATTCCCCTAACCCAATGATAGGTTTAAGGCCTGTTCAGTTACCTTCAACCTGGTTTACCCTGTCTTTTGAGATGGTTTTACCAGGGTGTGACCACTGTGCATGTTCTAGCTTCTTGGAGTTACAGGTGAGAGTAGGTGACAGGTGGATGCCAAAGGTGTCCCTTTCAGGAAGAGAGTGTAGGTAAAGTTGAAAAGAGGACCTCAGGGTGAGAGGCTTGGAGACTTGTATCCCTAAGGGATGAGAAGCCAGCCAAGGACACAGAAGGAACACCCTCAGAGAAGCAAGTGGAAGAACCAGGAGGCTGTGGTAAAAAATGTCTGAAACCAAAAAAAGAGGGCCTATCCACTGGGGGAGAAAGTAACAGTCAACAGTGTCAAGCCTTGCACAGAGAGAAAGGATCTTAGGTTCAAGAACTCAGATTCACTTGAAAGCTTACCTTAGAAATCATAGGATCACCTTGGGGAAGGGGGAGTGGAGGGAGGCAGAGAAAATTTAAAACCCAAAAGTTTATGTAAGTGAATGTTGAAAATTCAAATTGTAAAAATTAATTCAAATAAAAAAAAGAAATCATAGGGTCATAGATTTAGATATGAAAGGTACTTCAGAGGTTACCTTGGACAATACCCTCATTTCTACCCATGAGGAGACTGAGTCCCATAAAGGTAAAATGACCCCCTCAAGGTCACATAGTTGGCAAGTAGTGGAGCTGGGATTTGAACTCAAGTCTTCTGATACATTCAAATGCTTCACCATTTAGGTCAACCTCATCATTTTTTTAATTAAGTTATTTATTTTTTGTTTTCAACATTTACTTCCATAAGTTTTAAATTTTCTTCCCCTTCTTCCACCCTTGCTCCCCAAGATGGTTTGCAATCTGATATGGGTTCTACATATACATTCCTATTACACACATTTTTATATTAGTCATGTTGCATAGAAGAATTATAATGAATGGGAAAACCATAAGAAAGAAAATAAACAAAATAAAACAAAACAAAAATGAATGTAATCTTCTTCATTCTGCATTCCAACTCCATAGTTCTTTCTCTGGATATGGCTGGCATTTTGCATCATGTGTTCTTTGGAATTGTTTTAGGTCCTTGAATTGCTGAGAAGGGCTGAGGCTATCAAAATCAGTCCTCTCACACAGTGACTGTGACTGTATACAATCTTCTCCTGGTTCTGCTCCCCTCACTCAGCATCAGTTCATATATATCTTCCCAGGTTTCTCTGAAGTCTGCCTATTCATCGTTTCTTATAGAATAGTATTTCATTACATTCATATACCACAACTTGTTTAGCCATTCCCCAATTGATGGGCATCCCCTCAATTTCCAGTTCTTGGCCACCACAAAGAGTGTTGCTATAAATATTTTTGTATATATGGGTCCTTTTCTCAACAACCTCATCATTTTTATAGATGAGGGAACTGTAACCCAGAGAGGTTGAGGCAATTGCCCATGTTCACACAGGTAGCAAGTGAGAGAACTGTATTTGGTCCTAGGTATCTGAACTTTAAATTCGTCATTCTATCCACAGAGAGGATAAGGACAAGAACTATGATGTCATTGGCATGGGGGGGGGCAGTTTGGGAGGTGGTGCTGGTAATGTTTAACAATGAGCTCTCTGGGAAAAAACAAATAAATATATGACATGATGTAATCACATAATATAATAATAAATAATATTCTATAAATAACAATACAACTAGTGTATACAGGACACATTTAAGTCAAATCTGCATCACTAACATTTCCTCCATCACTTTATTTAGTCTAGACAAGCAACACAACAATAAATCAAGCCCTGATTAGTAGTGTCTGCTGACTTCTGAGTTGCAAATGCTCACATTGAAAATTTTCACAATTGAAATATAAGCTGACTCCTGTAAAGCCCCTGGGTGTAGGGAACTCTAGATAAGGAAATTCTCTCTACCCACCCGAGTCAGGCCCTTCTTTGCAACTTGGTCTTCGAAGCCTGTGACTTGCCCAGGGTCACATAGTCAGGTGATTTGAGCCCAAGTTACCCTGACTGAAGCCGGCTCTATCCATTTTAGCCTCTAACCATGGATGAGAACTGAAAAAAGGTCATTGAAATAGGTCATTAGATCACTTGTGACTTTTAGGAGAAGGGGCTCTGGGGGCATCTCATCCAACCTGCACTGGAATGGGAATCTCATCTTTGATATTTTCTATTGACAGTCATTGAGTATCTGCATGAAGACCCACTGAAGTCATTCCATTTTTGACTGATTCTGAGCTGAAATCTACTTTTTGGTAACTTCCCTACCCCTACCCCCCACATTGCTCCTGGTGCTTGCCTTTGGGACCAAACAGAACAAAGTTAATCTCTTTTCCCCATGCAAGCTCTTCTGATACTGAAACATAGGTCTTCATGGACCTCCTGAGTCTTCTCCAAGCTAAACATGCCCACTTCCTTCAACTGAACTCAGTTTCTTCATTGCTAAAGTGAGGAAAATAGTCCATGCCCTACCTACTTCACAGGGGGGCTATGAGGATTAAATGGGATTATAAATGTCTTTTTAACTTAAAATACCATGATCTCCAGTCCTTTCTCCTTTCTGGTTGCTTTCCTCTGGATGCTCTTTCAGCTGCGTGACCATGGAGGAGGCATTGTCCTCTCTGAGGCTCAGTTTCCTCCTCTGTAAAATGGGGCCAATGATTCTTACAGTCCCTCCCTTATTTCAGGGCTGTGAAGGAAGTGCTATGTAAGCCTCAAAGCACAGTCTACCCCATACTATGACTTTTCATGGTAATGGCTCAGACCAGGGGAGCAAGTCCAGTCAGGCCTTGGGAGGTCTTGCTTCTTCTGGCCCAGTGCCCTGCACCCCAGTACTGCCAGGCACAGCCCCAACTTGGTTTCTGCATTACTCTGGTACAAGGACAGAACAGGGAGTTATTTCTAGGGGAACTTCTGGCTAGCCACAGTGGCCTACTTCAGGACCCCAACCTCAGGTGCATGGAAGGATGGCACAGTGGGCAGTGCCCTGGATTTATAGTGAAAGGTCCAGGTTTTAAGTCACAGTTCTGCTGGAGATAACTAGGTGGCACAGTGGATAGAGTGCTGGACCTCAAGCCGGAAAGATTCATCCTCATGAGTTCAAATTTGGCCTCAGATGCTTCCTAGCTGTGTGACCCTGAGCAAATCATTTAACCTTGTTTGCCTCGGTTTCCTCATCTGTAAAATAAGCTGAAGAAGGAAATGGCAAACCACTCCATTATCTTTGCCAAGAAAACCCCAAATGGGGTCATGTAGAGTCAGACACAACTGAAAAGACTGAACAGCAAAAGATAACAGAAGCTCATTGACAAGCCCACAGTCCCCCAGCCAGGAAAAGGCACAGGTAAGATTTGAGTCCAAATTTTCTTGACTCCAAATCCAGCACTCTATCTATTATACTATACTATTTCTCTATTATTCTCTATCTGCCACTCAAGCAGCATTTCAGTCTTAGTTACCTTAATAATAGAGTTTTTCTGCTCATGCCTTTTTTTCTTTTGGTTCATAAGGAGCAGACAACAGATTATAACCTAAGACAGGTCACTACACCCACTCCTTGTGAGTATGCAAAGAGAATATTTTGTTCCAACAGCCATGAAGGCAGCTGAAGTGGGTGCTGTGGGGCACTTAGAGCTTGGTCAGTCATGGAAAACACCAAGGTCATACCCTACATTCCTGGCCATCGCCTGTCATCCTGTCTTTTCCTGTCACTGGACCTCGATGACTCTGGAAGACATAGTGAGGCTGACAACTCTGTGCAACTCTGCCTCACTTAATCCAACTCATGCATGAGTCAAGATGTAACCCAAGATGTCATTGGTGCTCCTGGAAAATGAAGGACAAACAACAATAACCACTGACACAATTCCCCATATGCAGGAAGCTGAGAAGTCTGTTTCTAGGAGAGTCATGATGAAGTACAATTGACATGCTTTGGAGAGATTTTGGTGCGTGTGTAGACATTTTGTAATTGGTTCTGTTCTGCTTGATTGGCTATGGCCTAGCCCGGCAACACCTCCTGCCAATAAAAAGGGCTCCTCCTTACCATGTGGTCAGTGGAATCAGTTACAAAATGTCTACCCATATTCTGAAGCTTCTCCAAGGCATTTCCATTATATGACATGCGGTATGACTCTTCCAGAAGAAAGATTCTGAGTTTTTTTCTTTTTTAATATAGGAAGTTACATCAGTCACTCTCTGTTTATGCTTGTAGGACTGGGCTCAAAGTCCAGGTCACAATTTCAATAGTAATTATGAATCACAGTATCATAGAATTTTGAATAAAATCAAAGGGACCTCCAAAAAAAAAAAAGAAGGGACCTCCAAAGTCATGTCAGCTAACCCATCCATTTTACAGATAAGAAAACTAATGTTCAGGGAATATAAGTGATTTGGCCCAAGATCAAATAGTAAAAAAAGTGGGATTTGAACCCAGGCCCTCTGACTCCAAAATCTAGCTCTCTTTCCATTTTATCATACTGCCTCATGGGCCCCTTTTTATGCCCACTGAGACCAATATAGATTTTGAGTTTTCATTTTACTATTTACCTTTTTTTTTACCATTTACTGTTTAACTATTCTGAAGACTTCTCCCTGGAAGGGAAACATCCTTGGAAGGGCTAGACAGACAGTGCCATGACATTCCAGTGATGCAGTGTAAGAATAGTGGGGCCTCCTCTAAAGAAGAGCAGAGAATCATGGATTTTTGCCTAGATAGGCTGTGAGAACACATGCCTCCTTTTGTAAGCCTAGTATGGGGGGAGGTCCAACTCACTTCCTTTTCTCAGCCTCAGTTTCCTCATCTGTGAAAGGAGAAAAATAGTACATGCTCCACCTACTTCACAAAGGTGTTGTGACAGATTATATTACACACATATATCATATATTCTGTTATTACATTACATTACGTTTTTAGTATAGTATATTATATTACATTGCATGATACAAACGATGCAATGCAGTGCAGTACAATGAGGTATATGCTATATGATACAATACAATGCAGTAAGATATACAATATGGTGCAATGCGATGCAATGCGATACTATGCTATGCTATACTATATTAATTATACTAATCATATTAATTCTATTATATTATATTATATTAATTATATTACATTATGTTATGTTTCATTATATTATATTACATTACATTATATTATTATAGTATAGTATAGTGTGGTATGGTGTACTATGGTATGGTATGGTATATTATATTATGGTATTATATCATATCATATTATATTATTATTATAAATGTCTTTTAAACTTCAAGGCACCACATAAATGTATATTATTATTATCATTATTGTACTGTAGAATTCAGACCTGTGATTCATCATCAAAGGTATGTCTCAGGGAGAAAATTCCTTCCAACAATGTACACCATAACTGTTCTGCAATTTATGATCTGAAAGAATTCCTTGGAGCACTGAAAACTTAAGTGATTTGCACAGACTCACATAGTTTAGGGATTATAAGATTATAGATTTAGAGCTGGAAAGAACCTTAGAGTCCATCAAGTCCATCTTCTTCATTTTATAGATAAGGGAACTCAAGAAGGAAGAGGTCAATTGACTTGCCCAGGGTCACACAGCTGGAAAGTATTTGAAGAGGAATTTGAACACAGGTCTTCCTCCAAGTACAGTGCCTTATCTACTTTGCCATACTGCCTATAATGTGTGAAAGACAGGAATTGAACCCTTACACTCAGGCCAACACTCTATCCACTTTTGTTGAGTCATTTCAGTCATGTCTGACTCTTTGTGAACCCGTTTTTGGGGTTTTCTTGCCGTTTCCTTCCCTAGCCCATTTTACAGATGAAGAAACTGAGGCAAACAGGGTTAAGTGACTTGCCTGGGGTCTCATAGCTAGTAAGTGTCTTAGGCCAGATTTGAAATCCAGAGGATGAGTCTTCCTCATTCCAAACCCACTACTCTATCCACTGCACCATCTAGCTCCCCACAACTCCATGCTAAAATTCCGTTATCATTACTTTTAAAGATGCATTGAGGTAGAGTCAATAGAGACCTGGGTTTAAAGTCAGGAAGATGTGAATTCAAGTCCCGGTTCTGATTGTTGTTCATTCTCAAAAGAGACCCTGACATCAGGAAGCTTATGCCATAACTTGCAAGTGAATTGGATTTGAGAGAGGGAGGGCTGTACAAAGTCACCAGCCTCTATTTCTTGAAGCCATCTGGATCCAGTGACAAGATATAGATCGGGAGGACTGGAGATGGCCTCAATGCAGTGGGAGACCTTGACTTTTTGAAGCTAAGGTCTTTCCCAGGTCTCAGTTTGACTGAGGCAAAGTCCATTCAGTGATTAGGCTTGGTAAGAAATCAGGCAAAGAATAGCCTCTTTGAACTAGTCACACACACACACAAAAAAAAAAAAAAATTAGGAGAGGAAGACCCTCAGGGTTTCTGGCTGAAACAGAAACAATTACTATTTACATTTACTCTGAGTCATCCAGACCCAAACTATGACCATTAAGTGGGGCTTGGGCTGGGACCTATTGTTGGCTAATTAGTGAGAGCCAAAGTGAAACCCAAGTCTGACACAAGATGTATGACCTTGGGTCAGTCACTTGACTCCTCATTGCTCAAATCGATTCTATATAGAGCATATAGAGAAGGTGCCCACTGCATTGATAGAGAAATTTTCTCACTTGGGAATTTTCTATACTAAGGAAACCAAAGATTATCATAGCCATCATCACTATCACCACCACCACCATCATCATCATCACCATCATCATCCTCATCCTCCTCATCATCATCATCATCATGAAAGAAGTAGAAAGTGGGTTCTGAACCTTGTTTTAAAATTATCTAGGGCTGTTTGGTAAATAGTTGATTAATTAGGATGGAAACGATTTAATTAGCAATTTGACTAACTTTCATTAACCCCAAATCTATGCATGATCCTGTGATAATGTTTTAGCTCTTGACTCTTGATTCTAACCCAGCAGGAAACTAGGGAAAATTAAAAGGGATTAGTTGATTCCTCTCAAAACAGGTGCCCCTCCCACTCTAGGCCAGCTGTTGAACACCCTTCTGGTTGGATGTAGGCCAGGAAGCCGGGCCTGCTGGGCTTTGTCCTTCCACCTGTCTATGGAGATCACTTTCCCTCTGAAAACGATTATTTCATCTTTCTCTGTTGCTGCCGTGCCTGACTCAAGGGCTCAGGGGTACAGCTTCCATCTGGCATGTGAGTACTCAAAGCTGCCATCCCGAAACTATTGAGATGATACATTCACCAACATCTTGATTTCATTGAAGTTCTGCCTCCAGAGCAGATGACTTGAAATCAAGTTGATGGGTCTTTATGAACAACAGGTTTCTCTCTGAACCTGAGATCTTATTTTCCAGATTACATGCCTGGAGACACTTTCATCTGACACACAGCAGTCCCACAGTGCCTGTGTGAGAGCCCCACTCCACACAAGTGATGGAGATCAGAAATTTTTACAGTGGAAGGGACCTCAAAGTTGATGTAATCTAACCCCTCTGTGAAAAGCATGAATGCCCCCCTCCATGACATCATTGACACAGTGCTCGCTCAACCCGTGCTTAAATACCTCCAGAAATGATAAGTTCACTAGCTCACAAGGCAGCCCATTCCATTTTTTTTAAGTTTCATTGATGTCTTTTGGTTTTTTACATCTTAGTTATGTCCCACTACACCACCCCTCCCTCAAAAATCAAACTCTCCCTTGTAATTTTAATGAAGAAAACTGACCAACAAAACAACTCTGTTTGACAACATATTCAACATTCCATGCACACAGTCCCTGACAGTCTATGGGAAATTTAGCAACTTTTCTACAGGACCAAGATTGTTGAACACAACTAATAAGAATTAGAATCTCCTGGTTCTACTTTCTTCATTCTGCATAAGGTCACACAAGTCTTCTCATATTTCCTTGAAATCTTCACATTCATCATTTCTTTTAGCACAATAATACTCATTCATATCCTGTCATTTGTTCAGCCACTTTCTAATCAATGGGCACCCACTTTGTTTCCAGTTTCTTGTTACCACAAAAACTATTGCTACAAGTATTTTGGTACATATGTAACCTTTCTTTCTGCCTTTGACCTCCTCATGATATGTGCCCATTTATGTGACTCATCCCATTTTCAGATAGCTTTAATTATTTAAAAAAATTCTTCCTTATATGAAGCTGAACTCTGTGTCACTATAACTACTACCCATTTTTCCAGAATATTGTGACAATTTATTGCTTTTTGGAGGGATTGGACTAGATGATCTGAAATTTGATAGTTCTGGAGTTGAGACCAAAAACACATCCCTCAATATAAGTTCCTATAGCTTTACACGTGCCCCTATTCTGCTATTTATTAACTATCTCTATGATCTTGGGCAAGTAATATTTGTCATTCAGTCTCCTCTTCTGTAAAATGGATCAGTTAGACCAGATGTGATCTCTAAGGTCTCCTTTAGTCCTAAAACACTGTGATTCTAAAGGTATTTAAAGGAAGAACCTCACTCCACCCTCCTTGGTTTCGTCAAAAGGAAAGATCTCCAACACACACACACACACACACACACACACACACACACACACACACAGTTAAATGAATGGGAGACAACTTGGAAATTAACCAATGTGAAGGACAAAGTCCACATCACACTTCACCAAGATATTTGCACATGGATGGACATATTAGATCCAATCCATGTATGGAAATGTTGCAGAGTCACAAACCTAGCTGTCATTTTTTTAAGATCCATATTTATAGCCTCTCAAATGGCAAGGATGATTACAGGTAGAGTTGAGCTCTGCTTAGCTGTGGCTCTTTAGAGAAAAAAAATCATTTGGTATTGAAAGTCAGTGCCAGGCAAACAGCTCCAGGTCCTAATCGAGCATATACAAATTGCATTTTTTTCATTGAGGTTGCCATATATAATTCATAACACTTTTATTATGACTAGAGGCAAATGAAAGTTTGATTTTCTAAACAAGACTGAAATGAAATGTCCCCTCGTGCTGCACTGCTTACTATCTTCCTCAGCTCCCATTCTCAGTAATCCCCAAGCACAGGACAGTTCTCATTTTCTTCCTCCCAGACCTCAGTGCTAACTAATTGTAAAGAGAAAAATTACAAGACTTGAGGAAATCATTTTTAGAGCTATAATCACAGATGGACACTTGATAAACTACTCCATTCCTCTGAAATCTATTATTGATTCAGCTGTCATGAACCTGTTCATTTCTCCATTAGATGCAAGGGACCAACCTTGCAATTTTTTATGCGTACAAAGAGAGATAGGGAATTTCATCGCTCTCTCTGGTTCAGGGAATGACGATTCTGTTTTCATTACCTCCAGCTTCACAAATTACCAGCAAGCGGCCCCATCTGACTAAGACACAAGGCATGTAAATGGCCAGTAAACTATCAGCTGTATAAAGCTGATTTATTATCCAGTGGTAAATTATACTAATATTGCCTGTTTTTATTGTTCTTATCTGAGCTGCCTTCACATAATCTTGTTGTACATCCCTGTTGTAAGTAGTAGTCTCCCTTCCCTTCGCTCATCCCAGTCTGCTGCCCCCACCACAAACAATGAAGTCCAGCACATAGAAGGAAAATGAGGTTCAGAGGAGGGAAAAGGACTTCTGGAAGTCAGAGGATTAACCCCATTGAATCAAATGTGCTATAGAAATCTTCAGTCTTACAAGAAGAAAGGGAATTGTTGTTAATTATCACTCAGTTATTCTCATCAGTTTAGGGTTCAGATAGATATGGTCCTAGGACAAGTTTCTACCCCCACTATCATTCCCGTTATATTTACTTATTTTGTAGTCGAATACAAATATTAGGATGTGAGATCATCCCCTGTAGGCTCACTGAAAGCATCCTTGGCACAACTCCAGGATTAAACAAAGCAACAGTGATGCTATACCTGTTACTATATAACTTTGATCCCTAATAAGTCTCTATATTTTTTAAGCTTTTTGCTCCTTGTAGCTTGGAGATTGTGCAAATTTGATATGGCAGCATCTAACAAGAATGTTGTTCATAGGGGCGGCTAGGTGGCACAGTGAGTAAGAGCGCCGGCCTCAGAGTTGGGATGACCCGGGATCGAAACCGGCCTCAGAAAATGAGCACCCACGCATAAATAATGACTAGCCATGTAACCTTGAGCAAGTTACTTAACCCCAATTGCTTAAAAAAAAAAAAAGAATGTTGTTCATAAGTTCTCATGGATTGACGTTACGTCCAGGAGATTTGTTACTAACAGTTTGACATTAATTAATTATCCAATTACTATACAGTTTATTGGATAAATTCTCCAAGATATTTCAAGGTTTGCATTTGTAACCTGGAAACTGATCATCTATCAACGTCATTGTTATCGCACCTTCCTATCATTTTCAATGAGATTCAGCTCAATATGGTGCTGTGACAGATTGCTGTCCTGCCAGCTGGGTGGTGCAAGGAGAGTGTGCTAGATCTAAAGTCAGACATGAGTTCAAATCCAACTGCGTATACTTATTAGCTATGTAATCATAAGCAACTCACTTAACCTGTCTGCCTCAGTTTCCTCGTTTACAAAATGGGGGTAAAAATACCGCCTATCTTCCAGAGGCATTGTGAGGATAAATTGAAATATTTGTAAAGTGCTTTGCAAACTTTAAAAATTTATATAAATGTTAGCTATTATCATTATATCTCATGCTCAACATAAATTGCACATGTGAATAAAATGACTTCTTCTGTAGTTGAATAAAATATTAGGCTATAAGCTCATCCTCTATAAGTTTATAAGAAGCATCACTGGTACCACTCCATAGTATAGAACAACAAAGATGACACATAACCTCATTTAGTTTCTACATGATTTTTTTACAGCTATGTTACTTTATCTGCAAAACTTTTTGTTCCATGTATCTTAGAGATTATGAGTATTTGGTATGGTGAAATTGATTTTTAAAAAACATTACTGTTAATTTTTTATGAATCAGTGTTATGTCCAGATGACTATGAGTAACAGTTCAGGGAGGAATAATGGTCCAGTCCCGGTACAATTTATTGGTTGAGTCTCTAGATATTTTGAGGATTATATTTGTCACCTATTAGTTCATGAAAAACAGCAAATTTCTCACTGGCTATTTTTGCTATATATTCAGTCAGTCCTAAATTTTTACAGTGTATTGCATTGTTTCAATTGTATAATCTACATTGATCACTAAGTTCGGGTTCTCTAAGAGTAACTCATCTATAATTTTTGGTGGCAATGACCTAGTCTGAATTTATTGTTATTTGCAATAACAAACCCCTCTGTTTCTACAAATAAATCCTCATGAAGGTCATCTGTGTGATACTTCTTTGATATGGTTGTTCCCCATGGAGGGCCTTTTGATTCCATCCCTGAATCATAGATGTTCTATAAAGCTTTTGTAATGAAATATTTGTAAAGTGCTTTGCAAACTTTAAAAATTTATATAAATGTTAGCTAATATCATTATATCTTGTGCTCAACATAAATTGCACATGTGCATAAAATGACTTCTTCTGTAGTTGAATAAAATATTAGGTTATAAGCTCATCCTCTATAAGTTCACAAGAAGCATCACTGGTACCACTCCATAGTATAGAGCAACAACTTTTTTTGCAAAGTGCTTTGCAAAGCACTTTACAAATATTTCAGAGCTAAACAAATCTCAATTATAGTCAATAAATCCAATGGCATGTACCTGTAGGCTTTTTTAAATTACTCAGTGAAATGATGTTCTGCTTGTTCCAAAAGTATTTCTGTACATTTTATACATTTGTTATATAATCTAAAAATATTTGTCAATTCCCTTCTTCCTTTTTGATGAAAAATAAATAAGCCTTTCTATAGCCACCTTATAGGAAGAGGCCCTGTGTTTCATTGATATTGAATATATTTTTGTTTAAAGTTTCCTAAATCTATTATGGTCCATCTTATAGTTCCAACAGTGTAAATTGACTGGTATTATATAGGTATTAATTTCTTTAAATGTGTTCTTCCCAGTCAACTTTGATTTTAGGTTGCCAGTAAGTTTCTTAACATATTCAGCCACGGTCTTTTCCTTGATATCTTTATACTCAGTGTGCCTTGTTTGGAGGAGGCCAAGGTAACTGTAGATATTGCCTTCATCCACTGGCTCATTTTGGCCTTTGAGGTCAATTTTGATACCTTCAAGTTCCTACCTTTCCTTGATAATACATTGTACATTTTACATTAGAGAATCCAAATGGCATTTAGACATGACTGGAGAAAGAACCTACAAGACAAAGAAACTGTTTGCTATGGGGCTGAGTTTGGGGATAGGTGGTAATATTATATAACTTGATGTCATCCACTTTCATTTTTAAAGAGAATTAATTCTGTAATGGGGAAACTGCTTCTACTCATGCAAATTTGTGATTCAACTATAATTTATAATCTTAGCATGTTGCCTGGGACACTGAGAAGTTAAGTGACTTATCCATGGCTACACAACTAGTATATGTTAGAGGCAGGGCTTGAATCCAGACTTTCCTGACTCTTTACTAACAATGCCTAATAACAACAGAAACTAGTGGTAGTATTAATAATAACTAAACAGCATAGTAGAAAGATCTTGGGTTTGAATCTAAAAGTCTAACTTCAGATCTTGGCTCTGCTACTTCAATGCGACCATGAGCAAGTCACTTTCCCCCTCCAGGACTCAACTTTCACAGAATAATAAAATCTCAGAGTCCAACTTGTGCTTAACAAGAATCTCCTCTAGACACAGCTGACAAGTAATAACAACAATAATAGTAGCAAATTAGCATTTTATAGCTCCCTAAAGTTTACAAAGCAGTGTACATACGTTATCTCATTGGATAACCATCTAGCCTTTGAAGGATTCTAGTAAAGGTAACTTCTGGATTTGCATAATTCTCATTTTTTTAAGGTTTTCAAAACATTTTTCCCAAATGTTTTATTAAATTATAGTTTACATCATTCATTTCTGTCAGATTTTGAGTTACAACTTTTCCCCCCATTTTTCCCTACCCCCCACGCCAGAATGGCAGTCCCACAGGATATCCCCTCATCAAATCTGCTCTCTCCCATATCATATCTTCTCCCACACCCCCTTCGACTTTTTCAATAGGGCAAGGTGAATCTCTGTGCCCCAATGCCTGTACATCTTAATTCCCAACTATATGCAAAATTAATAATAGTATTTATAAATTTTTACACATTTGATTCTAAAACTTTGACTTCCAGATTCATTCCCTTCCTCCCTTGTCACCCACCCTTACTGAGAAGATAAGCAATTCAGTATATGTTGTGCATGTGTAGCTATGCAAAACATTACCATAGTAGATATATTGTAAAGGACTGACTATATTTCCCTCCCTCCTATCCCACCTCCCACTTGGTCTATTCCCTACTTTGATCCTATCCCTTTTCACAAGTGGTACTTCCAACTTCCCTCCCCGCCTTCCCTCCCACCCTCCCTTCCATCATCCCCCTTATCATCCCTTTCCCCCCTACTCTCCCATAGGGCGAGATATCCTATTTAGTATGTATGTCATTCTCTCCCTGATCTAAATTCAATGAGAATAAGGTTTTTCCTTTTTGTCTTCCTGTTCTTCCCCTCCTTTGTGACCATTTTCCCTTGCCTCTTCTCTATGAGAGAGTTTACCCCATTCTGTCTCTCCCCATCTCCTCTCGATGTATTCCTCTCTCACCTCTTAATTTCACCATTTAAATATCATCCCTTCCTATTAAATTTGACCTGTGTCCTCTATCTATGTATACCTGTAAACATATATACACACATTCACATATGTATTCATATGCCCATATACCCTTCTTCAACTATTTTCATACTGAGAAAAGTTTCATCAGTTATAGTTGTTGTTTTTCCATGTAAGAATATATATAGTTCAACTTTTATAAGTTCATTATAATTTCTTTTCCCTATTTACCTTCTCAAGCATCTCTTGCTTCTTGTATCTGAATGTCAAATTTTCTATTCAACTCTGGTTTTTTCATCAAGAATGCTTGAAAGTCCTCTATTCCACTGAATGACCAAATTTTCCCCCAAAACATGATACTCAGTTTTGCTGGGTGGGTGATTCTTGGCTTTAATCCCAGGTCTTTGCCCTCTGGAATATCATATTCCAAGCCCTTTAATCCCTCAGTGTAGAAGCTGCCAGATCCTGTGCTATCCTGATTGCATTTCCACAGTATTCAAATTGTTTCTTCCTGGCTGCTTGTAATATTCTCTCCTTGATCTGGGAATTCTGGAACCTGGCTATAATATTCCTGGGAGTTTTCTTTTTGGGATCTTTTTCAGGAGATGATCGGTGAATTCTTTCAACCTCTATTTTGCCCACTGGTTCTAAAACATCAGGGCAATTTTCCTGGAGAACTTCTTGAAGGATGATTTCTAGATGCTTTCTTTGATCATGGTTTTCAGGTAGTCCAATAATTTTTAAATTATCTCTCCTGGATCTATTTTCCAGGTCAGTGGTTTTTCCCATGAGATATTTCACATTGCCTTCTATTCTTTCATTTGTTTGGATCTGTTTAACAGCACTAGCTTCCCTTTGGTCCATTCTAAATCTGAAGGAAAGCTTCTCCTCAGTGAGCCTTTGAGATTCTTTTTCCATCTGGAAAATTCAGCTTTTTAAGGCATTCCTCTCCTCATTTCCTTTTTAAGCCTCTTTTGCCATTTGAGCTTGTCTATGTTTTTTTCTTTTTTTGCTTTTTGGAGGGCCATTGGGGTTAAATAACTTTCCCAAGATCACAGGGCTAGGTTTTTGTTTGTGTGTGTTAAGTGTCTGAGGCTGGATCCTAACTCAGGTCCTTCTGACTCCAGGGCCAGTGCTCTACTCACTGCACCACCTAGCTGCCCCTAGTCTATTTTTAGTACATTGTTTTCCTCAGTAAGGCTGTTGACTCTCCTTTCATAATTTTCTTGCATCATTTTCATTTCTCTTTCCAATTTTTCCTCCACTTCTCTTATTTGATTTTCAAAATCTTTCTTAAGGTCCTCTATGGCCTGTAACCAGCTCGTATTTTCATTTGGGGCTTTTGGTGCAGGAGTTCTGACCTCCCAGTCCTCCTCCTGTTCCATACTTCGGTCCTCTTTGCCCCCAAAATAGGAGCCTAATGTTAATTTTTTCTGTTTATTTTGTTTCCTTTGCCTAGGCATATTGCCACTCAATTACTTGACTTTTGGGCTTGTTGCCACAGTAGGACTCTGCCACCAGCCAGGGGAGCTTCCATCCCAAACACTGGGGTTTCCCAACTGCTGGAGGTATTAGTTGGGTGGCCTCTCTGAAGCCCCCACACGATCTGGCAAGCTGGTCACACACCCCAAGACCTCCTCCCCAGACCACAATTCAGATCCAAGAAGGTTAAAGCAAGAGCGCTTACCCTCCAGACTGATAGCCGGATCCCCCTACAGTTAGCAAGGCAGGAACTGAAGCTCCCTCGTGTGTCCAAGGGTGTGCTGAAGTTTCTCTGCAGCTTCTCATCCCCAGGGAAAGAGGCCCATGCCCTCTCCCAATTAATGAGTCCCAAAATCCATACCGCACTAACCTCTCACTTTGTCCATGGCATCTATGTGTTGGTAATTCTGGAAACACCACAGATGATGGTGTTCCATAGTCTCTCCAGCTGGCTGCTGATCATGCCACCCTGGGGCTAAAACCTCCGACTCACAAGGGCCTGGGCTCGGCTCCCAGAGCGCTGCACTGGCCGCTCCATTCTGGGTTGCTGGGCTGTCCGCAGCGGGAGGTTAGCTTCTCTGTGTCCTTTTGTGGGTTCTGGAGCTCCAGAGGTTGTTCAGAGTCCCCTTTTACATGAATTTGGAAATTGTGGGAGTCGGAGCTGAACTGAAGAGCTGTTTCTACTCTGCCATCTTGACTCTGCCCATAATTCTCATTTTTAGGGAGTTTTTTTCTCCTACAAGCCTAAATCTGCCTCTTTGAACTTTTACTCATTTCTCTGACTGTAAATTTATCTTCAGGAGCCAAGCAGAACTAGTCTGATCACTCTTCTTCCAGGTGAGAGCTTTTCAGATACTTGAAGACATAACCCAAATTGCCTCCAAAAAAGAAAAAGAAAAGAAGAGAGGAGAAAAGAAAAACCTGGAGTCAGGAGGATCTGAATTCAAATCCAACCCCAAATGCTTACTATCTGTGTGAACCTGGGCAAGTCATTTAATTCTGATTGCCTCCAAAAGCAAACAAACTAACAAATATGTTTAGACAATGGTCACATCCCCTCCTAAGTCTTCTCTTCTCCAGACAAAACATCCCTAGCTCCTTCAGCAATCCCTCATATGACTTGACTTTTAAGTCTTTCACCATCCTGGTTATTTTCCTCTGGACACCTTCCAACTTGTCAACATCCTTCCCAAAATATGGTGCCCAGCACTCCTCATGATACTCCCTATGTTTCTGCCCAGGGCAAGGAACCATATGAAATTATCGACTCCCTAATCCTGAACATTAAGTTTTCTTAATGCAGCCTAAAATTATCACTTCTTCAATTACCATATCATACTGTTGATTTTTGTTAAGCATTAGCCCACAAAAGCTCTTGGATCTTTTTCAGGTATATTGAAGTCTAGCATACTTTACTTATGAAACAAATATCATGTAGTTTAATTTAAGAATGATATGTAACTTGTTTTCTTGATTTCCCCCCTCTTCATTGGGAAAGGCACCAAGGTATAAATAGCAACAAAAACACTGGGTTTTCGATCAGGAGACCTCAGGTCAGGTCCTGGCTCTGAGCCTGGGTACCCTCTATGAGCCTCAGTTTTCTCTTCTGTAAAATGAGGATATAATATCTGTTTTGATTATTTCACAGTTTTGTTGTAAACAAAGAACATCATAAACTATAAAGAATTACATGCATATGGACTATTGTTATTATTATTCCTCCAAAAAAAGTCCTCCTATGCTGCCACATCATGGTTTAGAGGTGACTCTTCGTTCTGGAAGGCTATTCAGTTACAAGTACAAAATGCTTGTGTTCTAAAAGGTCCCATCCAGCTCTAAATTACATGATTCCATGAATAAATATAACCCCAATTTCTCATGACAGCTGTTAAGATCATCAAAACAGCTATCCGTCCCTTATTTCCCCTCCCCCAAATTTCCCCTATCTCCTGCCAACCCTTCTCCAAAACAAATATTTCCAGTTCTTTAGATGATTCTTCACGTGAAATGACCACTACCATTCTGGTTGCCCAACTCTGGACACATTCCATTTTGTCTAAGCTGAAGGGCAGCACCCAGAAATGAACACAATGCTCCATATTCAATGATGTTGACTGGAGACTAATGTGCTGGCAGTGATTTGACCATTTTAGGACAAGGTGAGAAAATGTACCCTGTATTTCTATGGAGGCAGCCTAGGATTGGTTTAGCTTTTTCCATAACTATTGGCCCACACTGAACTTGCAATCCTCTAGAAAGATTTTATTAATGTGAATTATCATCACGTTAAGATTCCCATCTCCATCCCCACTCTATAGTTATGTACTTGAGCTTTTTTCTTAGCTTTTACATTTGTTCATTAAATTTTATAATATTAGCTTAATCGTTGTGAATTATCATTGACTCTTCATTCTGTCATTTATTTTGTTAATGATTTGAACCAACAGCAAATTTGATAAGAATATTTTTTACTAGTTCTTCACTCAAATTATAAATAAAAATGCTGAACAGGTCAGTTCAAGGATAAAACCCTAAGTTAGTGACAGTTTGGTGATTCATTAACTTCCTGGTCACCTCTAAACTATGCCTCCTTCCCTCTGGCCTTCATCTCTACTTCCTCCCCACCAGAAACTTGGATTCCATTCCTGGAACCATCCTATGATGTAAAGTTGGTCTTTTGCCTTATCATGCACCAAAACAGGCCTTGACTTCACTTCACAGCCATCTCCAGACCCTACCACCCACCCTTTCTAGCTCTCCTTTGTATGTTGCCTTCCGCCATTAGAATGTAAGTTCATTGATGGCAAGGACACGTGCTTAACACAATGCCTGGTACACAGTAAGCACTTAATAAATACTTTGTCTCTCTATCTATCTTTGGATATGATCAACCAGATACAAAAATAAGTAAATTCACTATTATTCGGTCCATAATATTCCATCTTGTCCACAAGGACAATCTAAGAAATCTTATCTAATGCCTTCCTCAATTCAAGATATAATGTGTCATCAACCAAATTAATATATAATAGTCCTCTGATTTGCCAGCCGAGTAGCACTATCCAAAAGAGAAATAAGACTAGTTTATTATGACTTGTGTAGCAGTGGAGATAGGAAAGCTACATCTCCTTCTCAGAGTTCCCAGAATATGCCTGAGACTCAGTTGAGAGAATCTTTCTCTAATGTGGGTTCAAGCCCCACTCTAGTGTGTTTTCTCTACTGGTAGTCACTAGCAATTAGTGCCTCAGTTCCATTTAAACAATTAAAATTTGTTGTTTTACAAAGGAATATTTACTTTGAACATATAGCAATAACAGAAGTTACAAACATTTCATGTCAACACCTGAAACGTATATTCTCTCTTTGGTCCCTAGGGAGAGTGGCCTCCGACTTAACACAGTGTTGACCAGGCATTTATCCTGCCATTTTCACTGCCAAATATTGCATGGTTGATGGATGAGTGAGAATGAATCTCTGCTTCTACTGTATTTAGCCAGTCATGCCTCTACATTTTAATCCTCTGGCTTCCGGCAAATCTTGGCATGGACTCTGGCTTCTTAACTCTGGTGGTTTACTCTTGATTTTCCAGAACTCACAAAGTCATAACTATTTCCAATCTCTTTCACTTAAAACAGGAAACAAAGAACTCAAAGAGGCAATCAATGGTCTGCCTTTTCATCACATGGTTAGCAAACTAGAACTAGTTAAAGAACTCTGAACATACCCCAATTTGGAGAGTAAGGCATTTGCTCATGGGGAATTGTATCTGCTGAGCTCACCAATACCTGCTCAATAGTCCTCCCCTTGCTTTTAGGGAACCTTCTAGTGATTACCTCTTTCTTTTCTAAGTGATCATAAAAGACCCATTTACTAATCCACTCTAATATTTGCATAGATTGTCCTGGGGTTTTTTTAATTAGAACATTTTCCCATCTTTAATCTTCTTACACCTCCCTCATTTTCAATGTTTCCAGTAAAATCATGGTCCCTCCTCTCAAGGAGCTGAAAGACTATTTAAGAAAATAAGTCTAGCACACATGTAACAAAGAATACAAACCAGCATAAATTCCATCAATTATGTGCTGTGGGCTAGTTCCATAGGAGATCAGACAAGGGAAATATTAATGTAAGGTGGGATATTCTGGGAAGTCTTCATGAAGGAAAGGGGAAATTAATAGGATTCAGTAATAAAAGCAGAAGGGGTAGGGAACAACATAAACAAAGGTGCCACAGTAGGAGTATAGTAATAATAGGAAAAGAACTTTACATTCATCATTTCATTTTATCTTCATAACAACTCTGTGAGACAGGTATTAGAGGTATTATCATCCCCGTTTTACAGATGAGGAAACTGAGGCTCAAAGATGATAAGTGACTTTTCCAAGGTCACACAGCTAGTAAAAAACAGAGGTGAGATGATGTGCTTTAATCGTGAGGCAACTGGCCCAATTATAATGTTTTGGACAGGTGAGTGCCATGATGAAAGAAATATTTCAGGAGCATTAATCTAACAGTAATGTATACTGCTATATGTCCCTCTTGGATTGGAGGGGAAAGCATCTGGAAGCAGGGAATGCAGTTAAGTGTCTATTGAATTATCCAGGTCTGTGGGGATGAGGATATGGAAAGGGAGTAGCAGTAAGGGTGAGAAACATTTTAAAGGAATAGGTGATAGGAGTAACTTTGACTGGATATAAAGGATTAATGGAAGTATAACAGAGTCTGAAATAAGTATGATCTGTGTAGGAGTTGGGAGGTCCCAGAGGGCTAACACAGAGGAAACCAAGGCACCAAAACAATGAAAGCAGGAACTATTCAATTGCTAGATAACAGCAGAAATAGAGCCATGTGAAAGGTCCATAGGCTTTGCCGTGGGGTGGGATTTATGGCATATGATTCTTTCCATTTGACTGGCTGGTCTGAAGTTTATTCCTATGGTCTCTGAACTGAAGAGTGGATGAAGAAAGATGGAGGAGGAGGAGGAGGAGGAGGAGGAGGAGGAGGAGAAAGAGGAGAGAAAGAGAAACAAAAAGAGAGAACCATCCAGCCATGACCTAGCATTGTTATTTCTAGTTCTATTTTGGCACTGCAGATGATATCTACTGAGATTAGCCAGAGCTGAGATCTGAACCTACATGAGAAATGCAAAATGCTGGCCAAAACCATGGGGGGGCATTCTTGCTAGGGAGAGTACCGGAGTACTGATAATGGCCAGCTATCACAGAACAAGAAAAGGTAAGCAGGAGGCAGAAAGATGCACCTTTTTCCCTGTACTGTACTGGCCTTGTGTAAATTCTGAGGTCATGTAAGCATGCCTCTCTTTCCCCCAATCTCTCCCTAGCCCTGGAAAGCTGGGAGAACTCAGCAGTAGGCTTTTGGTTTGGCAAATGATTAAACAAAGCAGTTTTCTTTATAGTTTTGCCTACTTTGTGTAATAAAATAAATGTGAACACAGTGTGGATTGCCTGTGAAAGGTTAACATGAAGGGTCAGTTGGATTGAACGAAAAAAATATTTATTAAATGTTTATAATGTGTCAGGTGATACAGATATTTTTGAAAGAGGAAGGCAGGGGAGAGAGAGGGAAAGGTAGTTCCTGACCCTCAAGGAGATTTCATATACACTCAAGAAAACAGTACATATGGGAAAATTGTGACTAAAGCAGGGAGTTTTCTCTGGGACAGTAGAAAGCAGGGAAGAGAGTGGATGAGGTGGCAGGCAGGTGGTAATATAGTGACCTGGGCAGTTGTCTGGGTGGGAAATGAACCTAAAAAGCTTTAGGACCAGTCAGTATTTATAGTGGGCTAAGTGAGCACACCCTGAGTCACCAATCAACGAAAATGGGCCCTTTGGAGCAGGAATGGAAAAAGTTGAGTAGATTAACTTCCTAATGGACTTGGATTCTGGGCCAGGTGTTGGGGTTCAGCCACTTCAGACCCAGGAGGAGAGGTAAGGTATCAGGTCTGGTGTAAAAGGTCAAGTCCATGTGAAGAGGAACAGGAGACGGTGCCAGCAGGTAGACTGTGGGATGGTTTGGGTGGATGCTGAGGTGCAAAGTGGGGGGGGGGGGTTGAAGCACTTTGCCAGGTGTGATTTGGAGCCGAAATCACATTGAACCTTCCATAACTTTAATCTTCCAGAGCAATATTCCATTCTCTTTCCTTCATACCCCAAGATTAATAAAAATTAAAATTAATTGACTCAGAACAGCATCCACACCAGATAAAGAAATATGACCTTGGGGTGAGGTAGGCTGAGATTTTGTAGGCAAGTGCCCTATGGTGAGAAACAGGTATAGAACAGCCTTGGGAGCTTCCCAGGCAGGTATATTGGATGCACTCAGGTGAAATCACTTGGTTGGTAACTTGAGTGTAGCACCACCTGGTGTCCAAGTTATGTAATATACTACCTTGCCGGTGGGCTGGTTAATTAGTTAAGTGATTAAGAACAAGACAACCTGGGCTTACAGAAAGCAGGGGAAGAACAAGGTGTGAGTTTTTGCTGCAGCACCTCAGTCATCCCAAGAGACACCCACTCAGCCCGCACTACTATCACAGAAGTATAAAGGAGAATTCCAGTTTTGAGCCCCAGGCAGGCAAACCATCTGAGTTCTCTTGCTGTGGCCCCCTTTTCAGCTATACCCAAGGTGGTGGGACTTTGGGGAAAACAATGCTTCTTTTACAAGTTCAAAGAAACTGATTATGAATTCAAAGCAAAGACATTTAATGAAAAAGAATAACTAAGCAAAACTGGGACTTGGCTCAGGTCTCAGCATCCATTACCAAATGGCTGCCTTTTCCACAAATGTCTACTAGTAAGACCTTATCTTATCTCCCAATTAACCACTATGTGTCCCCTCATCACAGCTGAATGGAAATGTTCATCAGCTACTAGAAAAGAGATGCTAAGAAAATTCACCAAAGCTCTAGGGGGGGATGCAGGGCTTCATGACATGGGAACTAGATAGGAAGCCAGAGCTCAAGACACAGTTAACCTTTTTTTGCTGTCTCCCCAGCTAATAATCATATTTCTTCAACCTCTTGTCTCATTCATTATAAAAATTCCCACCGGGAGCGGCTAGGTGTCGCAATAAACAGAGCACCAGCCCTGGAGTCAGGAGGACCTGAGTTCAAATCTGGCCTCAGACACTTAACACAAAAACTAGCCTGTGACCTTGGGCAAGTTGCTTAACCCCAATTGCCCTCCCAAAAAAATAAAAAATAAATAAAAATTCCTCCATTGCCCCTTAAAAATAGGGAAGATTGAATATAGAAAAGACATCACAGGGCACACAAGGTCACAAACGGAAGTTACTCTGAAAAGAGAGTGCATCTATTACCCTTGATCTTCCAAGTAAAGTAGACAATGATGTCCTTTTGAGGTTCAAGGATATTATGACTCTGAAACCCAGATAATTAATAAAGGCATCACTGGATCATTGATTGATCAAGGGCATGGTAACTATCAGAAAAATTGCCAGCTACTCTTCATGAGGCCACCAGAATTCATTCTCCTCTCTTAGGTTTCCCACCAGTACCACTTCTAATGTAGGCTTCCAGACCTCAAGTAACAGTTTTCTGTGGCCTTTTCCAACTCAATAGATGGGGAAGGTCATTGGAAATGGCTCCAGAACACAGCTGGTCATGTCTGGCATCTCCATTTCCAGAGACAGAAACAGAGAGACAAAAAGAGGGGAAGGAAAGAGAGGAAGGGAGAGAGAGGGGAGGAAGGAAGAAGAAAAAGAAGGAAGGAGGAAGAGAGAGAAGAAGAGAGGAAGAGAGAGGGGGAGGGAAAGAGAAGAAGGGAGAGACAGAGGGAAGCAAGAAGAGAAAGAGGGAAGGAGGGGGGTGGGAGAGAGAGAGAGAGAGAGAGAGAGAGAGAGAGAGAGAAACCATCCCATCCCCAGCAGCCTATCTCCATGTAGAGTAGGACAGATAGAGGAAGAAGTGAAATTAACAAGCCCATTAGGCAGTTGTAATATCTGCTTGGACAACATAATCTAAGCATAAGTGTACTTGACATGGTTAAACCCAACAATAAGGGGCCCAACAAGAACAGTGGTCTTATTTATGGCCCATATACTTCCATTATGAAGGGTAATTATTTGTTGATTTAAGTAACAGCCCATGCCTTGATGTCAGTCATCACTATCAGAAAGTATTAAATAAGCCTGAGTTTGTGCTGTGAAATTAAAAGGTGAAATTCAAACATGTTCATGGAAATTCAAACACATTTTCATTTATTCATGAGTACTAATGACTTTAATGAATATAAAACATCCCCATAATACAAACAAAGGATTAAGATTGATAATGAAATATAAACAGGACCCTAATAAATCTGTAAATTGTACTAACCTGCTCAGGAAATAGGCTACATTTTGGCTACGTAGAAGTTCTCCATTCAGTCAGCGAATGCCTCCCTTCCTCACAGGGATTTTCTAAGAATGATTTGGATGGTCTCTAAAGTGCTTTGAGCTCTTTGGAGAAATGTTATTGTTGTGTCATCTGACGCAGATGACTTATAGCCCCGTAATCTTTCCTACCTCGGCTTCTGTTGTCATCTTTAATACATTATAGTCTCCAAGAAAGGAATTTCTGGGGAACATAGTTCTTATGCAGCGCTCAAAGGAATAAAACCTTCCATTCTCACACTAGGAGGAAAAAAAAAAGCCTAACAAACAACTCTATTAATTTATTTACTTCTGCGCAAAATAATTATTGGTGGAAGAGAAGCATTAATTACTACCTACAATAAACTGCATCATCCTGCCTTAGCAACAAATAATTTTAAGTCTCAAATATGTCGAGTAGAGAATGGCTGAATTTAATACATAATTTTGACTTGGGCAATTATTTACATAAAGGGAGAATTTGCTGAAAAGCCTGACACATTTACCACCCATTTCTCACAGTGAAGCCAACATGTCATTAGTAATTCATTATCTAGAGGAAAGATTGTGTATTTCCCTAGAAACTCTGTTTTGGAAGCTTGCTGAAGAGGCCATGAATCAGGATTCCCTGTGGTGGGCTCAGGATAAGGAACAAGGTTTGGATTGGGGTGGGAGGTGTGGGGTGGGAGAGCACTTGGAGGTCAACAATCTTCCATGATATGGTGGTTTGCATTTGAGCTGCTGTGCTAAGGGACGCTGCTATTCTCAAAGCCACAAAGAGAAGTTGTGACTATTATAGAGCCTTTGGTGCCTTTCCCAAACAACAGAATCCTAGAGTTGAGAGAAACCTGGGAAGTTGTACATTTAAACCCCCTTAACTAATAATCTATAAATACCCCACTCCTCACAATATCCCTGTGCTTTACTATCCCCAGTAATGGGAAACTACTATAACACAATCCATTTCATTGTTGGACAGTTCTGATTGTTAGTTTCTTCTCATGTTGAGCCAAAATCTGTATTTCCATAACTCAAATCCACTGGTCTTAGTTCTGCCTTCTAAGGTCAAGCAGAATAAATCTAATTCCTCTTCTCCCATTGATGAGTACTTCCTGGAACTTCTATTTTCTGTAAGGAATAAAGTCAGTCATCCTTTATTCTCCAGACTTCTGTGCTCACACCATTTCCCAAACCCATTTTCAGCTTCCTTTTATGTGTTCTCTTCCTCCCATTTAGATTATAAGCTCCTTGAGGGCAGAGACTTTTTCCTTCTATTTGTATCCTCTACTCTTAGCACAATACCTGACACATAGTAAGAACTTAATCAATATTTCTGATTTGATTTGCCTCTTCCACATGGTAGCCCTGCAAATATTTGAAGTCAAGCAAAGATATCAAAGTGCAGATTGGTGACTCAGTGAATAGAGCTCCAAGTCTAGAGTCAGGAAGACTCTATATTCAAATCCAGCCTCAGACATTTATTAGCTGTGTGACCCTGTTTGCCTCAGTTTCCTTATCTGTAAAATGAGCTGGAGAAGGAAATAGTAAACCACTCCAGCATCTTTGCCAAGAAAACCCAAAATGGGATCACAAAGAGTACAACATCAATGAAATGACTAAATAATAAGAAACATATATCTCCTGTCTTCTCCTCCCCTAGATAAACATCCTCAGTCCTTTCAAGCAATCATCATATTATATAGTTTCTAAATCACTCACTGTCCTGGTTGCACTGCTCTGGATATTACCTAGTTTGTCCATGTTGCTATCAAAATATGTTGATCAGATGCAATGTTCCACACGTGGAGTTCAGCACAGAGTATAACAAAACCATTTATCTTCATTTTTCTAGAGGTAATTCTATTACCTATAATTCCATTAATGTTTCCTAAGATTGCTGCATTGGCTTGCTTTGACAAGAACATCAGACTCTTGGTCCATATTGAACTTGAAGTTCATTAAAACCCCAAAATCCCAGCTAGCTATGTTTTCTCCAACCTATACTTGTGCCATTAACTTTTTAATTTAAACCTCAGCTCAGGGTTTTATATTTGTCCCTATTAAATATCATCTCCTCAGATTTACTCCCATCATTCCATTCTGTTAAATACTTTTTGAATTCTGATTCTATAATGAATTAGTTATCCCACTGAACTTTGTACCGCCTAACAAAGGTAAGTGACCCTCCTTCAATAAGGCAATGCATTTAGGGTAGTTTCTCTTGTAGTGATAGATTTGCATAGAGACGTACACATCTAGTACCCTTATAAATATCATTATGACATTAGCATAAGATTGCTGAACGAGATTATGAGTGTCTGCCACAACTCATCCCTCTCCCCAAGAGACTCAATACATTTATATCCCTACCACTTACAAGAGTTAGAGCAATTAGCAGTTTGTTACTCCCCACATCACACAGTGAATAAATGAATGAAAATGCATTTATTAAACACTTACTAGGTGTCAGATACTGTGCCAGTTACTGGAAGAACAAGTAAAAAGAATAAGAGAGTTTCTGCCCTCATGGAGCCTACCTCCTAAGGGGAGATTATATATGTGTGTATATTATATGATGCATATATATGTATATATACATATATGTGTATACATGTATAGATACATGTATCTATACATGTATGTGCATGTATAAATATGTGTATCTATGCATATGTGTATGCATGTATAGATACATGTATCTATACGTATGTGTGTGCATGTATAAATACATGTATCTATACATTTTTGTGTATACATGTATAGATATATGATTGGGTTTTGCCCTTCATTTTTGAAGAGGACCGATGACATCACGGGGTGATGTCTTGACTGAACTGGATTTAAGTGAGGCAGAGTTGCACAAAGGCCTCAGCCTCACCTCACTCTCTCTTCCAGAGTCATCAAAGGCCAGTGGCAAGACAAAAGTCAAGATGACTGGTGATGGCTCAGGATATAGTAGATGACCTTTGCGTCTTTGATGTCTGACCAAGCTCTAGGGGCTTTGAAGCACCTCCTTCAGCCACCTTCATGGCCATTAGAACCAATGTTCTCATCTGCCAGGTCCACCAGGGGAAGTCTTCCTATGTTTGGCATAGAAATCTCCCTAACTCACTGATAGGTTCTGAGGCCTGTGGGTTACCCTCGGCCTGGTTTAGCCATCTGTTGAAATGATTTTCCCAGAGTATGGCTGCTGCTCATGCTGCAGTTTCTTGGAGCCAGAGGTGAGAGCTGGGTGAAGATGGACACCAAAGGTGGATAAGCAGCCCTGTACAGAAAAGTCCTCACACCAGGGGTGCTAGTCCTCTTTGAACACCTGATACTATATATATATTACATATATAAAATATATAATATACACATATGTGTATACATATATGTGTATGTAGTATTTTATAGAGTTATATATTTATGCACCTATATATGCATGTGTGTGCACATGTATACATGTGTATATATAGATATACGGAATATAAATATACATTATATATACATGCACACACATACACATATATATGGACATGGTGGCCAGAGAAAGGAGTTTTCATCTGGAGAGTCACAGGGATGATGAGTGGAGCCATAGCACAATCAATTGCCATGCCCTCTCCAAAAGCATTGATTTGATTATTTACTGCTCCCAGAGTAAGAGATGGAAAGTATTTGTGGAGAGAGGGAAAAGCTACACACATGACTTCAGGGCAGGTGCCAAGATGCACAGTTCGGCACAGGTATTCTTATATATGCCGAGATTGAAAGTGAAGTATGGTCTCACAGTGGCTAGATGTAACGGGCAGTGGAGGTAAGTTTGCACTATCTCCCTCACTCTCACTCCCTCACTGATCAGAATATCTCAACAACAGTACAGAGTTCTGAAGTTGAATGAATTAACCCTTCCAAGGAGGGAGGCATCATCTCCAAAGGTCATATATACCACTTTTAAAGTGTATATATACCACTTTTAAAAGATCACTAATCCTATTTTTATATGAAAAAAACAGAATTCAGAGAGGCTAAATTACTTTCCCCATCTCTCAGCAACTGCAAATAGAATGGATTTAAGTATCAGGCCAGAAGTATATTGATGTGCTGCCCTTCATATATTCTGTGCCTCTCCTTATGGAAGAGATTTCTGTGTCCATAGCCCCTATCGAGGATGGCTCAGAATGCCCTGACTTTACTTAGCAATAACCCCTAAATTCACAACAGTAGCTGTCACTACTGATCCACTCTCCAAACTAGATTTCCTGAGAATTTACCTGTGGGGAGCTAAGCCACCATGATCAGATCTCACTGGTACCACATGTCTTCAAGTTTCCTCTGGGTATTTTCTGTTCCATTATCAAATCAACCCTACTATTACCTTTAAAAGAAGAGCATGTCAATGGGCTGCTCTATTGACTCACCAATCTTCTAATTCCCCAGACTAAAATGCCTTTCCCTGGCCATGACTCCCCAGTATACATTGTCTCACCCTATTAGAATGCAAGCTCTTGAGGACAGGGACTTCACTTTTGTACTTGGATTGCTGACACAATGCCCGACATATAGTAGTTGATTAATGAAGGCTTTTTCATTCACATGTTCATTGCATATTCTTCAGAGTGATAGACCAGCAATCCAAGATTCATTCAATTCAAGAACATTAGTATTCACTCATTCACCAGCAACTCACTAGTGACAGTCACTATTGTTTGAAGTAACCCAAGTTTTTCTGAACATATTTTCAATTCCTAACAATGGTGCTCCACCCTTCAAAAAGTCTGAAAAGGACTCAAGACACAAGACAAATTATCTCAGGAAAATGATGGTTTAAAGGTTTTGGGGGACATCTTAATGTCCCTTGACTAAACCATGCCAGATAGATATTGGCTCCCAGGATAATTAGAAATATCCCAGTACATATCCCATGAACCCTGTCACAATACACTGAGTGACAAGATGAAGGAGACACTGTAACAAGTTATGTCATTATATCATAACTGATATTTATAGAACACTTCAAAATTCCCAAAGCACTTTATATACATTGTCTCACCTGAGCCGCACAAGAGCTTTGTGGAGTAAGCAAAATAGGGAATATTATCCCCATTTTACAGATGAGGAGGTTAAGCAATTTGCCCATGGTCACACAGCTAATAAATGTCAGAGGCAGAATCTGAACCCAGATCTGCCTGATTATTAAGTCCAGTATCTGTCCATAAAAGATCATAGAATTTGCAAGTGGAAAGAATTTTATCAACTACCTCATTCAACAACCTTATTTTATATATAGATAAATAAACTATATAAAGTAAAACAGAGATTTTTCTCTGTTGTAAGCCCATTCACATTTTTAGTCTCAGAAGTCCTACTAGTCCTAGATATATCTATATAAGATACTCCCAGATGAGGAAATTCCCTTTACCAGTGCAGGTCAGCACCTTCTCTGCAGCTTATAATATTCTTAGAGAATTGTCTAGAACATCTTTAATGAGAAAGAAACTAAGTTATTTGCCCAGGGTCCTGGAGTCAGAATGTATCCAAGACAGGACTTGAAGCCAAATTATCTTCCTGGCTTGGAAACCAGCTCTCTCTATCCAATGCAATACATTGCCTCTCAATTAGTTCTAACCATGCAACCAATTGGCCCTGAATTAGCCGTGAGAATGAAGGTCAAACTCCTCATCCTGGTATTAAAGGCTAAAGTTGTACTGGTAGTTATTTAACAACTGGCTCTCCAATGAGGGAGAAGGGGGGAAATGTGCTGGTGACATACTTTTAAATTTAATCTGCATCATTGCCATTTTTCCATATCTTTCTAAAGTTTAAACAATCAACAAAATAATAAATCAAGACCTGATTGTGGCATTCGCCAATTTTTTAATAATATATTTGTCTCCAGTTACATGTAAAAACAACTTTTAAGCTTATTTATTTTTAGCTTTCAAAATTCACTTCCATAAATTTAAAATTTTCTCTCCTTCCCCTTCCTTCTCCCTCCCCAAGAGGGCATGCAATCCTGATATAGGCTCTACCCATACATTACCATTAAACACACATTCACATTAGTCACATTGTATAAAAGAACCAGAACAAATAGGAGGAACCATGAGAAAGAAAAAAACAAAACAAACAAAAAAGAAAATAGTCTGCTTTGCTCTGCATTCAGGCTCCATAGTTTTTTCTCTGGATGTGGATTGCATTTTCCATCATAAGTCCTTTGGAATTGTTTTAGGTCCTTGCATTGCTGAGAAGGGATAAGTCTATCAAAGTCAGTCATCATATACTGTGGCTGTTATTGTGTATAGTGTTCTCCTGGTTCTGCTCATTTCACTCAGCATCAGTTAATATAAGTCTTTTTTTGGAGGGGAGGGCAATTGGGGTTAAGTGACTTGCCCAAGATCACACGGCTAGTTTTTGTGTTAAGTGTCTAAGACCATATTTGAACCCAGGTCCTCCTGACTCCAGGGCCCGTGCTCTATTCACTGTGCCACCTAGCCGCCCTCATATAAGTCTTGTAAAGACAATTGTTAACATTCATTTTTTTAAATTTTGAATTCTGTGTTTTGTCACTCACTTCCTCACCTCCTGTCTCCCTGAGACAGTAAGCAATTTGATTGTTATATATGTTCAATCATAATTTTCCAGTTTCTAAGGTGTAAATACCCACACTGAAAATTTAACAATCAGCTCTCTGAGTTGGCTCCAGCACACGCTTATTTAAAGTCCTCTACAATCTGGCTCCAAGCTACCTCTTTAGCTATACACTCCCTCTTTATCTCTCTATCCATTAAAATCCTACTTGTCCTTCAAGGTGCCATCTCTTCCAAAAAAATATTTCCTTCTCTAATCACCCCCACATCCACATCTAGATAAAAGTTTAGGTTCTGAATCAGTTTCAGATCTAAAGCTATGATGACCTCAGAGATCATTCAATCCAACTGCTTCATTTTAGAGATGAAGTTCCTAATAGTGAAGTGCCCTCCTTAAAATCATAGAGGTGATTAAAGATTGATGAGATGGCACCAGCATGGATTAGAGCCTCGAAGCTTTGCCTACATAAGAATCCCACCTCTCCAAGTCTTCCCCATCATCCCTCTCACTTTCCCCAGACACTATGAAAGCATCAGGGCAGTCTCCTGACAAGGGCAAGAAGTGAAGCACCTTGTTAAGAGGCTGAGCCCTGCACATTGGTGACAAAATATGGAGCAGACTTTAAGTGGGTAGTAGATGGAGTGTAGATGTTTGGTTTGAGTGACTGCTCAAAAGAGCAGGCTTGGTAATGATACCATTATGGGAAAGTAGACAGTGTTATCTGGGGGCCCAGCAGGGAGAGTGATTCAGGTAACATCAGCCACCAATCTTCCAGTCTTTCTAGTTCCTAACTTTGGCATTATTCTCAACTTGTCACCTCACATCCCCAGTCATTTTCCAAATCTTACTGTTTCTACCCCGACATCATCACTTATATGTAACCTCCTCTGTTCACTCACACCACCATGACTTTATTTCAGGTCCTCATAACCCCTAGACTGGATTATTAAAATCTCCTCATTGGTTTCCCCGTTTTAATTATCTCTCTATTTTAGACCATTCCATACATTGCTGCCAACAGCATTTACCCTATGCATGCCACTCTTACTTAACCAATTCCAGTGGTTTTATATTGTCTCTCAAATAAAATATGAACTCCCCTGTTTTGCTCTTTAAGCCCTTCAGACCCAAACTATCTTTCCAGTCTTATTGGATATTACTGCCCATCTTGCACTCTATAGTCCAGTCAAGCTGGATTTCTCTGTCCTTTGCTCATAGCAGTAGCTATTCTCCAGGTCTAGAATGCACTCCTCCTTGCCCCCACCTCATAAAATCCTTCTTTTCCCTTGAAATGCTGCTCAAGCATAATCTTCTATGAGAAGCCTTTCTTGATCCCCCAATTACTAGTGCCCTATCTCTCCAACTACCTTGTGTTTCTATTTAACTGCTCGGTGTTGATTTGCATTTATTTTCTTTATTTTATTATGTATACATATATGCATGTGTGTATATATATGTGTGTGTGTATACATGTGTATGCTTATCTACTTGTAAATATTCTTATTGTCCTCTCTCCATTAGCATGTAATCTCCTTGCAAATAAGGATCTTTTCATTCTTTGTATTAGTATCCTGAGTGTCTAGGCCAGAGAGGTACTTAACAAATAATATCTGAAAGACTTATTGATAGATTGTGAGTGTTAGGTACAGGTCCTCAGGTAATTTGAGGGTGGTCTTTGGTATGTCAGGGGCTGCTCCCAAAGGCTATTTTTGTTCAAAGGGAATGTGTAATTCTTGAGTTAAGGACGCGTGAGAAGAGTGCATTGTAGGGTGAGACAGAGACAAATGTTCACTGACAGAGAGGTTGTGTGACCCTGGATAATTTTGCTGATCTCCATAGGGAACATGAGAATTTAGGGAATTAGGATAATAAAACCCTGGCAGATATGCAATATCTTATTGGCATAGTTATGAACCCTTAGCAATCCCCACACAGGAAAGGGCAGTTGTGATCAGACCCAAAGGATGACTTTGTGCCATGGGGTGAGTCCTTGTCAATAGGCAGCAGAGAAAAGATTGGATGAAAGCTTTTTGGGCACCAACTCAAGTGCTCCTTCAACTATTCCACATGTTCTCTCCCATGTTCAATTTTTTCTATAGCACTTTGTCTAAGCCTCTTCTTTGCTTCTATCACATTCTACCTTCTGTTATACTTGTTTGTGTGTATGTTATAATGATAGGTTCCATAAAATACTTGGTATGTCACTATTTGTGTGCTGCCTTCCTTAAGTCTACAGAATGGCAGTGTGCCTCTGTATTAATTACCCGAAGAGGGAGTACAATATCTGAGCAGATGGCATTATGCCCAAGCCACCAGCCAAGTGGTCCTGTATCTGCTATGAGTCTTCCTTAAAAACAGTATCACCCCTGGCCATCAGAGGACACTCAGCCTGCAAATATCCAAACTATTCCCTATGCCCACCCCCACCCTCCAGCTGCTAAGCTACTTTTGCTTCAGACAGCTGGGAAATTTTTTTTAAAAATAGCCAGGTACTAAATTTAATTAAGGACGTGCTACAAAAGATAGTCCAAAAATATTCCCCCAAGATTATTTAAATCTGTATCTGTACCCCAACTCTGCTTCTGGACTTTTCCCTGTCAATATAATCACACACACACACACACACACACACACACACACACACACACACACACACACACACCACCGCAGCTATCACCACCACCCCTGAAATACATAAGGTACAATTAAAATAAATTAGTTAAATGCTTCTCCGTGGAGTGTTTCACCCAATCATCTCCCAAAACTCCTCCTGACTACCTTCCCATTCTCGGGTGACTGGGAAGAGCCAAAAAGTATCCAATGCCCATTAATAGTGGAGCAGAAATTAAGTGGAAAGTATGTATGTGTCCAAGGGTACAAGCTCTAGGTCTCAAAGTTTAAACAAGAAGGCAAGACCAGCATGAAGAAAAGGGTAAGTATCCCGACTCTGACTCACCATTCTTCCAGGTTTTGGAGAGGTGACAGTCTCTGGCACATTGAGCCCTGCACCCTCCAGTCCTTGATCCGTTCTTGGTCTGGCTGCCTCCAAAGCACCGGAGCCATGGCTGCTCCAATCACCCATAATCTGTTCTGAGCTCTCCAGCTGCCAGTCCTGATCACAGCAGATAGAGGCATCAGTCACAGTTACTGGCAGTAGAGGAGTTCAATCAATCCCCAAAGCATGATGATGAACAGTCACATAGCAGACAGGGAGTCTCAGTCCCACTGCTCTATGTCTTTCCGCTCCTCATACCCTGAAAATATCCAGCAGGACCTCTCTTCAGCATGGGGACCCTGGAGTCCAATTCCCACAGTCGATGCCATTCAGTCATGTGGGAAGCAGAAAACCTCAGTCATCCTACCTAGCTTATCACTCTCTGCTAGATGAATGATTAGTAGGAAATTACTCTGAAGGTCATGGAAGAAGAAATAAGACAAAGGGGATTCTAGAAACTTATTAGGTCCTTGCTCAAGACTCACCACTTCCCAATATCTCATCCTTCTGTTTCTCATTATCAGAAATTCTAAGTGACCCCCACAGTTACTGACAGAGATAAGGCATATTGCTAATGCCTACTATTCATACAGGTTATATCCCACCTATTAGACTGCATGTTCCTCAGGGATAAGGACTAGGTCATTTTTCATAGGACCATGAAATCAAGCAATAGAAGAGACATTCAAGGTCATTTAGCCCAATACCCTCACTTCACAGATGAGGTCACAGAAATCATAAAGATCAGGGCCCAAATTCTAACCCAAATCTTCTGACTCCAAATCCAGTGTTCTCTCTACTCTATCATGCTCCATCCTTGAATCCACAGTACCTAGGACAGCATCACAGAAATGGTCAGTCATCCCTTAATAAATATATGTTGAATGAATGAATGACTTTCCTACAGTGACTCTGTCATGTGAAGAAAGCAAAAGAAAGTCAATCCGCAGAGTGCCATAATGCCTTTCATAAAGGTGAGCACAACCTTTGCTCTCAAGGAGTCCTATTGGAAGGGCAGAGCTCCTTCTCAGCCAGTATCTGGAAGCAGGATATTTTCCTCCCTGTTACCTTCTCCGAGTATAGCCATAAACAGCTGGAATGCTCTTCTCATTGCATTGCAGGACTCAACTCGCAGTCCCCTTGGGCCAACGAATCATGCTGATTTATGTTTCCCTTTGCCAACACTGAACCGGCCTGTTATTTGCAAAAATTCTTTAGAGAATACAGCATGTTCTACACACTCCGTGGGCATAGCAGAAGAGCCGTTATGGAAATGCCAGTATTTTTGCTAGTGCTTGGTAACCACACCACAGTATTCTCGGGAGGCATTTCAAAGTGATGATGACTCACCCAGAGTCCCTAGGTGACCTTGGGCAAGACAGTCCCCATCCAGAGGCCCCTCTGAGAAGTTTGGCCTGGAAGAAGAGCTCTGAGGTCCCTTCCAGCTCTAATCTCCTATGAGGGTATATAAGTCCACAGTTCCAAGTTTTATTTGGTCTTTGTGGAACCAGTCTTTCTGAGCTCTGGCTAAGGGTGTATTTCTATGTTGTTATTTTTCTTAATGGACTTTAATGTCTTAAGATTCCTCCTTTTATTGGAGAACAGGGTCAGATAAGTTTTCATTCTCCTCTCCATAATCTTTATACTTTGCTAATTTAGTCCCCTCCAATTTTTCCCCAGCCACCGATAAATCATCTTAATTTTTTAAGTCTCTTCATATTCAGTTTTATGAGATACTGAAAAACCCTTTGAGCTTACTGAGGGGAAGGTGTTTTAGGAATCCAAGGCAGAACTATTATGAGTACTGTTGGATTCTGCCAGGATAAGACAAAGCATGCTCTAAAGCCAGAATGAAGGGGAAATACTACCCAACAACCACCCCTGGGATCAGGCAGGATAGGGTTTCTCCCACGCAACTAATCAGGATAGCACCTAATGACCAGGATTGTTGGGAGAATAAAATGACATAATATTTGTAAAGCACTTAGAACAGTGCCTGGCACATAGTAGGTACTAGATAAGTATTAGCTACTAAAAAAAAAAAACAGACCTATGATTACTTTGGTATAAGGACCACCCCATCTATAGCACTAACAAAGATGAGCACCTGCGTACTTAGAGTTTTAGTGGACTGGGGAACTGAGAAGTAAAGGGATTTAACCAGGGTCACACAGTCCCTCAAAAGTGAGACTGGAAGCCAAATCTTCCTGATTCCTAGGCCTGTCTTCTACATAATCCTAATATGATAATTCACACTTATAGAGCCCTTGAAGGTTTTCAATGAGCTTTTCTGGCAACAACTCAACGAGAGAGTAACTACTATCCCCTTTTTACAGATGAGAAAATGGAGTCCTTATCAGAGTGAATAACTGATCTTCAAGTGGTTAAAGTGCCTTGCCCAAGACCAGAAGAATAATAAGTTATAAAAGCAGAACTGAAACACAAGGTACTTCCAACACCTAGTCTACTAAACCATTCTGATAGGGAAAACGATAAGGTCCAAATGCCTTGACCTGAACCACAAAGGAGCCAGTCATAAATGTTATCACTCCCAGACCTCCTCCTCAGACACATTTCAAATTGTCAATATCCCTTATGAATTGACCAGGTTGGGTTGACCCAGGATGAGACAGAGGGTGCCTCCATAAGAAGCCCCTGAAAGAAGTTAAGGGTAGCTATGGATTAGGGAGACAGGGAGGAAAGGAATGAGGAATGGGGAGGGAGGAGTAGACTAAATTCTAACTTTATTTACTTTTGTCATTTTCCCAAGAGCTTATCCATGGCTCTTAGCATTTCTAGCGTTCCTCAAGGGTTGAACATCTGTGTCCTATTCAAAATCTCTCCTGATCCCCAACCCCATCTACTAATGCTATCCTTTCTAAAATTACTTCATTTTCAAATTATATACATTTGGTATTGGGGTATGTGTATATTGTTTTCTACCAGTAGATTTTCTAACCAGTAGAAATTTCTGGAGAGGGGCGGCTAGGTGGCACAGTGAGTAGAGCACCGGCCCTGGAGTCAGAAGGACCTGAGTTCGGATCTGTCCTCAGACACTTAATGCACATAAACAAAAACCTAGCTGTGTGACTTTGGGCAAGTTACTTAACCCCAACTGCCCTCCAAAAAGCAAAAAAAAAAAAAAAAAAGAAATTTCTGGAGAGCAGGCACTAATTTCTTTTTTACTTTGTATTTCCAGCATCTAACTCGGTGCATAGTACATAGAAAGTACTTAAGGCATGTTTGTTGAAGGATTGCATGAAAGAATGAATGCTCCTGTCTAATATATCCTCTAAAGTCTACAACTAACTTGAAAGATATTACATGTGGTTCTACAGCTAAAGGCTTTCCATTTTCCTGGGAATCAAATTGGACACATGAAACTCAAGAGATGAGTAGTTAATAAATTAAAATACAAATGAGGTGGTTAGTAAAGAGCAAAACTAGAAGAGAGGACAGAACAGAACTTTAGGGAATACCCACAATTAGTGGGGATGACACATATGAAGAACCAGGAGACAGAGAAGGATCAGACTGGAGGAAAACCAGGTGAGGGCAATGGCCATAAACAAAACAAAACAAAACAGAGAGAAGACAGTGATGAACCATGTCTAATGCTGCAAAAAGGTGACAAAGGATGAAGATTGAGGGGCAGCTAGATGCCACAGTGAATAGAGCACCGGTCCTGGAATCAGGAGGACCTGAGCTCAAATCCAGCCTCAGACACTTAACACTTACTAGACCTGTGACGTGGAGCAAGTCACTTAACCCCAATTGCCCTACCCTCCCCCTGCAAAAAAAAAAGGATGAAGATTGAGAAAAGTTTATTAAATTTAACTATTGAGAAATTCTTGGTGAGGACTTTGAGCCAAGATGAGTGCCTATACAAAGGCAGGCTACCCAGAGAAAACATATGTACTCTACCAAAAACCTAAAGCCATACCAGACTAATTAATAAACCAAGAAAAATCCAATGAAAAACTACATTAAGTCACTTCTTTTAGTCCAGAGCTATACAAAAGGTTATCCAAAAGCCAGCCAGTGATAGCAGAGAATGTTGCCAACAGGTCTAGTATCAGTTCAGACAACCAAGTTTTTCATCCTCCCAGGCCAGAAATGGACAAGAAGGCACCATGTCTAAGGCAACAAAAGCTAAGACCTCCTATAGACATATTCTAAGAAAACCCCATAAGGTCAGAAATTGCCAAAATGGAAATCTTAGAAGCCTTGGAGTATAACAGCAATCAGACTAATACAATATGTAACATTCAGACCTGAACAGCCAAAGTACCCAAGGACTCCAAGTTCCCTAGCTCTTGTCCTGAGATACCATAGAGGGCCCTGAAGATCTAGCACTTTGAATCTCAAAGGTGTGAGGGATGATGAACCCTGGGATGTGGAGTTAAGTCCAAGAACCCAGGTGATCCAGGGTGAGAATAAGCAGGACCTCCTACCTCACCCAAAAGGGTGACAGGGGACTAAGTCTGACTCTGGCACAAAGCCTCATTTCAGGAAATAAACTTGGAGAGATTACTAAACCAAAGAAGAGACCAACCAGTATTAAATATGCACATATTATATTATGTGTATATATACACACATATATACATATGTGTATACATATGTATGTGTATTAAATGTAAGAGCCTTCAAAAGAAGGAGAGAGCAACTGCATAAAAACTACAAGGAAAAAATAGATTTTTCCATAAGGACTACACAAATACCTAGAAAAAAAACGAAATAAGTTTTGAAAATGAAATAAAAGCTCTGGAGGAAAGAACTAGAATAGCTATGAGAAGAAAATGGTAAATTTTATCTAAGAAAGAGAATCCCTGGAAACTTGAGCAGACCAAATAAATCAATGGGAGCAAGAAATAGAACTAAATCAATAGATTGAAAAATGGGGGTGGGGAGGAGGGAACAACATAATATATCTCATATCAAAAACAACTGACCTGGAAAACAGGTCAAGGAAAGATAATCTAAGATGCATTGGACTCCCTGAAAAAATGATTTTTTAAAAGCCTGAACACTATATTTCAAGAAACCATAAATGAAAACAGATCCCTTAGTACCAGAAGACAAAGTAAAGATAACAAGAATCCACAGACCACTTATTGAAAGAAACTCTCTGAGTTCAGAAATACCCCATAAACGTCATAGTCAGAATCTAGAGTTCTCTTGTGAAAATTAAAATATAGCAAGTATCCAGAGAGAAGCGGTTGTAATGCCAAGGAATTACAGTCAGAATCATACAAAACCTATAGATTCTACTAAAATTAAAGGAGATATTGAAAAATAGTGTTCCAAAAGGTAAAAGACAGAGGCTTACAACCAAGAATACTTACCCTGCAAAACTTAGTATAATTTTACAGGGGGAAATATACCTTTAATGGAATAGAAAACTTTCAATCATTTCTGTTTTGTTTTGTTTAAAAAAAACCAGATCTGGGTGGAGCCAAGATGGCAGAGTAAAAACAGGAACTCCACATGGCTCCCACTCCAAACACTTCCAATACCTGTAAAATATGACTCTAAAAATTTTTAGAGCTACAGAACCCACAAAGTGACAGAGAGAAGCAAATCTCCTGCTGAAGGCAGCCTGGCAAGCTGACAGAAAGGGTCTATTGCACCAAGCTGGGAGCCAAGAGCAGTTCCTCATGAACTGCCCATGACCAGACCCAGGGCAGCCCTGACCCATGGCCCAGACTGGCTGGAGCAGACTTCAGGAAAGTGAATCACCAGCAGCTGTGGTGGTTTCCAGACTCCTTAACCCATAAATGCCAAAGAGAAAGTAAAAGGTTAGTGGGGAACTCCATTGGAACTGGTGACAGAAAAGCATGGTCTTGCTCCTACCCCCAGAGTAAGAGGTGGCAGAGGCACTGCAGGGCTGTAGCTACTGCCACATGGCTGCCTTCTGAGCTCCTGGCCTGCAGATCGTAGGGGGACCAAGCTACCATTCAGAGGGTAATAGCTCTTGCTTTTACCTGTTTGGATCTGGATCATGCTCTTGGGTGGTGGTATTGGGTGTGTGACCAGTGTGCCAGAGCTTGGGGTGTATGTAGAGAGAGTGCCCGCCTCATGTCCCTGACAACATCTGTAAAAACCCCAGTGATTTGGGATATAGCTCTCTGCAATCTGGAAGCAAAGTTCTACTGTGGCAAAGAGCTCAAAAGTCAAGTAATTGGCTAGCAAGATGAGCAGGCAGAGGAAGTGCAATCAGACCATAGAATCCTTTTTTGGGACAAAAAGGATCAAAACATGGAACCAGAATAAGTCAATGAAGTCAAAACTCCTGCATGAAAAGCTTCCAAGAAAAATATGAGCTGGTTTCAGGCCATGGAGGAGCTCAAGAAGAATTTTGAAAATCAAGTAAGAGAAGTAGAGGAAAGATTGGAAAGAGAAGTGAGAATGATGCAAGAAAACCATGAAAAGACAATCAATAGCCTGATAAAGGAGACCCAAAAAATATTGAAGAAAATAACACCTGAAAAAATAGACTTACTCAAATGGCAAAAGAGGTCCAAAAAGGCAATGAGGAGAAGAATGCCTTAAAAAGTTGAATTGCCCAGATGGAAAAGGAATTTCAAAAAGTCACTGAAAAGAATAATTCCTTCAAAATTAGATTAGAGCAAATGGAAGCTAATGACTTTATGAGAAATCAAGATACTATAAAATAGATCCATACAAATGAAAAAATAGAAAGCAATGTGAAATATCTCACTGGAAAAACCACTGACCTGGAAAATAGTTCCAGGAGAGATAATTTTAAATTATTGGAAAGCCACGATCAAAAAAGGAGCCTAGAAATCATCCTTCGAGAAATTCTCGGTCTGCACGTTAGCCGTCAGGAGTGGAGTCATGGCCGGTACCATCAAGAAGCCAAACCTGGGCTCTGCCCCCCCAAGAAAGAAGATGGGACCCAAACCTGAACTCACAGAGGACCAGAAACAAGAAATTAGAGAGGCATTTGATCTCTTTGATACAGATGGAACCAGGACAATAGATGTTAAGGAACTCAAGGTGGCCATGAGATCTCAGGGCTTCGAACCTAAGAAAGAAGAGATAAAAAAATATCTGACATTGACAAGGAGGGGACAGGGAAAATCAGTTTCAATGACTTCTTGGCTGTGATGACTCAAAAAATGGCTGAAAAGGACACCAAAGAAGAAATTCTGAAGGCTTTCAGACTCTTCGATGATGATGAAACCAGGAAAATCTCCTTCAAGAACTTAAAACATGTGGCCAGAGAGCTAGGGGAAAACCTCACTGATGAGGAACTGCAGGAAATGATTGATGAAGCTGATCAAGATGGTGATGGAGAAGTCAATGAACAGGAGTTCCTGTGGATCATGAAAAAGACCAGTCTCTACTGAGGTCAATATCTCTTCCCCTTTTGCAGGCACATACAAAGAGATTTACTGGTTATGAAGGTTCCTTGTTTTCATTTTTTGAGGCATCACTATAGTACATAGAGGCTGATTTTCCCCTTCCACTAATTTATCTAGATAATTATATTGGCAAATACCTGATTCAATTATATGTTTTCTAAAGAATTCTAAAAACATAGTTCTAGATAATACACCTTGTCAATGGATTCTCCAATTCAGAGCCCACTAGGCTTAAGGATGGGGGCCTAAAACTCCCCTTCCTCCCCTTCTGCCCGGGATCTCTTCTTTCATTCATAAATATTACACCAAACCCCAGAGCAAAATTCAAGTGTCATGGCCACCAAAGTGGGAACAAAGAATATCTCCTTTAAGGTGCTGGTTCCCTTATCACTTTGTTTCCATCATCTCTTCCCCCTGCCATGCTCAGGTGTATGATACAGCAGAACCATGTGATTGGCTTGTAGGCCACCATTCCAGACCATTTTCCCCTCCCTTTTCCATTCACCCCTTTGATTTTCATTGACTTAGCTCTTTTAAGAAGAAACTAGCTTACCAACTTCTTTGTTGTGTCTGAAACACACTGACATATCTATTGTCTTATGGAGGGCTTGGAGTGTTCCATGGCATCATCCTCTCCAGTCAGTGCTGGGGTAGCTGCATCTAGCTCATCCACTTTGTGTGTCATCCTGGCAAATGCTCTTTCCTTTTCCCAGGCCAGGCCACCAAATAAAAAAAGCTAAATGTAATGTTAGCCTAAGAAAATCATAAATAGCATAGGTTGGCTAAATACTAATGTTAAAAAAAAACACACAAATAAGCATTTCCTTAGTTCATAAGCTTTAAGGGCTTAGTTGCTTTGAAAATTGGGGTGGGTGGGGCGGGTCATGTTTCAAGTATTTAGCAAAGCCATTTTCCCTTTTCCCTGCTTGAAAGGAAGGGCACTGGCTGTTGTTGTCTTCATTAGAAATCTAATGTAACTGTGGCCATTTTCTACTGATTTTGTCACAAGTTCCTCTTTACTGGTTAGCTCTAAGAACCTTTGGTTCTTATTAGTCCATGACTTTCTCCTCCTCTGATGTATGGACACTGACCACCAAGCGTCCCACGTGGGTAGTTTGACACACTGCTTTATAATTCCCAGTGGTCTGTTCTGTGTTGATGCTATTTATTTTCTCTGTTGTGAATAAAGTCTTTCTTGTTTAAAAAAAAAGAAATTCTCAAGGAAAATTGCCCTGATACTCTAGAACCAGAGGGGAAAATAGAAATTGAAAGAATTCACCAATTGCCTCTTGAAAAAGATCCCAAAATTCCTAGGAATATCATAGCCAAATTCAAGAGTTCCCAGGTCAAGAAGAAAATATTATAAGCTTCCAAGAAGAAACAATTTGAGTATTGTGGAAACACAATCAGGATAACACAAGATCTAGCAGCTTCTACACTTAGGGATTGAAGTGCTTGGAATATGATGTCCCAGAGGTCAAAAGAGCTAGGATTAAAACCAAGAATCACCTATCCAACAAAACTGAGTATAACACTTCAGGGGAAAATATGGTCATTCAATGAAATAGAGGACTTTCAAGTATTCTTAATGAAAAAAACCAGAGCTGAACAGAAAATTTGATTTTCAAATACGAGAAGCATGAGAAGGTAACAGGAAAAATCATAAAGAACTTATTAAAATTGAACTATTTATATTTCTACATGGAAAAACTATAAATGTAACTCATGAGACTTTTCTCAGTATGAGTGTAGTTGAAGGGAATATATATACATATATATGTATGTATAGAAGGGTATATGTGTGTGTATATGTGTGTACATATATACATAGATAGAGGGCACAGGATCAGTTGAATAGGAAAGGATGATATCTAAAAAATAAAATTAAGAGGTGAGAGAGGAATATAATGAGAGAAGGAGAAAAGGAGAGATAGAATAGGACAAATTATCCCATATAAAAGAGGCAAGAGAAAACTGTCACAGTGGAGGGCGAGAGCAGGAAGGTGAAAGAGAATAGGTCAACCTTACTCTCATTGAATTTGTCTTAAGGAGGGAATAAAATACACACTCAAATGGGTATCTTACCCTATAGGAAAGTAGGGGGGAAGGGGATAAGAGGGGGGATGATAGAAGGGAGGGCAGATTGGGGGAAAGGGTAGTTAGAAGCACATATGTTTGAAAAAGGACAGGGTCAAAGTAGAAAATAGAATAAGTGGGGGGGTGGAATAGGATGGAGGGAAATATAGTTAGTCTTTCACAATATAACTACTATGGAAATGTTTTGTATAACTACACATGTGCAACCTATATTGAATTCTTTATCTTCCCAGTGGGTGTGGGTGAGGAGGGAAGAAGGGAAAGAATCTAGAAATAAAAGTTTTAAAAGCAAATATTTTAAAAATTGGGTTTTTTTACATGCAACTGGGAAATAAGAAATACAGGCACTGGGGTATAGAAATCCATGGGGGAGGATATAAAAGAGAGCATATTGGGGGAAGGGGTATTCAATAGGCTTGCTATCTTGGGGGGTAGGGGAAAGACAGAGAAAAATTCGTAACTGAAAAATTGTGGAAATGAATGTTGAAAGCTAAAATTAAATTTTATTTTTGCTTTTTGGAGGGCAGTTGGGGTTAAATGACTTGCCCAAGGTCACACAGCTAGGTTTTGTGTTAAGTGTCTGAGGCCAGATTTGAACTCAGGTCCTCCTGACTCCAGGGCCAGTGCTCTATTCACTGTGCCACCCAGCTGCCCCCTAAAAATAAAATTAAAAAATCTAAAAAAACAGATCTGAGTAGGTACTTTGAAATGCAAACACAAGAGTCCAGGGAAACCTAGAAAAATAAATTTATTTGAGCAACTGGAATGGGCTGAGTGATGATGAAAGGTTTAACATTCTAATAGAAGGAGAAGAAATAAGTATCCCATCAAAACCTTGGATGTCTTCAAAGAGTATTGGTGGAGTTAAATGAGAAAAACAGAAGGTCTGGGAGTGGATTCATTCTATTCTGAGGGTTTGAATAAGGGAAAGAGAAGGAAAGGTAAAAATGATTATAACAGTATAGAAGAGGATGGGATGTAAGTAGAGTTGGGGGGAGCAGGTATTATGTGAACCTCACTCTTACCTGAAAAGGACTGAGGAGGGTGGAACACACACACACACACACACACACACACACACACACACACACTTAAACACATGCACATACACACATGCACATATATCTCATGACCTTATCAATCACACCATCTTTAGTTTACCTAAACACAATAAAACTTCATGGGCACACTCTCAGCAAACATTGGCATTTAATAGACTGTGTCATTGTAAAAAGATGTAGGATGTGAAATTGATGAAAGTAATGTGTGGTGCTAGATGGATCATAGACTTATTGTCTCCAAGCTAAATATTCAAATTCAACAAAAGCAATGGCCCCAAGGCAAAATGACTAGCAGAAGATTTAATGACAATAGATGAGAGAACTTCTCCCAGAAGGAAGTTTGCTGCTAACTTGGAGGGAAAGCTGAGTAGTTGCCAACACAGTAGAGCAATAAAAAAGAAGTCAGCTTTCAGAGATTTGGCAAACAGCAGCACATTTACTCATCTGGGACAGAACACTCACAATTATGAATTGGATTGACAAAAATGATAGGGAAATTCAGAAGCTACTAGATGAAAAACAAGAATTCCATAGGGATTAACAGTAGGATAGTTCATCTATCCCTAAGAAGGCAATGTTTAACTCCATCAAAAGTAAAATGCAAGAGAAGCTTAGAGAGATGCAGGCTTCTTGGCTCAGTAAAAAGGACAAAGTTCAGTTTTATACTGATAGCAACAATCCATAGCACTTTTATGATGCCCTAAAGACTATTTATGGGCCAAAGATGTGTGTTGCATCTCACCTACTTAGTGCTGATGGAACCACATTCATTAATAATAAAGACATGATCCTGAAGAGGTGGGTTGAACACTTCCATAGTGTTCTCAACAACTGTCATCAATCAGTGCTGAAACCATTGACCATATACTTCAGGTTGTAGTCAATCCCTCTCTAACTGAACTTAACTGAAGAAGAGGTTTTGAATACTATTAAGCTCCTCTTGTGTGGCAAAGCACCTGGTGCTAATTCTATTCTAGCTGAGATTTACAAGGCAGGAGGTCCACTGTTCATGCCAAAGCTGACCAAAATCTTATGGGTTATATGGCAAGAGGAGGTTATCCCCCAGGGATTCAAGGATGCCCCTACTGTCCATCTCTATAAAGGAAAGGGAAATAGGTTGTCCTGTGACAATCACAAGACGGTTCCCTCTCTTAGTCGTTGCCAGAAAGATCCCTGCCAGAGTCCTCCTCAATCACCTGGAAGATGGCAATATACTCAAAAGCCAATGCAGCTTCAGAAAGGTCCCATGGAACAGTTGATACAGTGTTTGCTGTCCAACAACTTCAGGAGAAATGCCAGAAGCAGAACAGAGGTCTGCACACAGTGTTCATCAATTTGAACAAGGTCTTTGATACTACCAATCATGAGGGCTTGTGGAACATTATGTCAAAATTTGGTTGCCTGGAGAAGTTCATCAGTATTATAAGTCAGTTCCATGACAGCATGCTTGCATAGTTTATGGACAATGGACTTCCATGCTTTCCCAATCACTAATGGAGTGAAGCAGGGTTGTGTGATTGCTCCCATGATTGTTGGCATGTTGTTTTCAGCAATGTTGTCAGATACCTTCAGTGAAGACAAAAATGGCGTCAAGATCAGCTTCCTGTGGATCAAGTAAATGATTTAATTTTAAAAGGCTACAAGCCAAGACTAAAGTGGAGGGAAAATTGGTCTAAGATGTTTTGTTTGAAGTAACTGTACACTCAATGGGTTATATGGCAAGAGGAGGTTATCTCTCAAACTGAGATTCAACAGAGTGTGAATTAATTCTCTGCTGCTTGTGTAATTTTAGCCTAACAATTAACACCATAAAAACAGAAGTTCTCCACCAGCTAGCACCATACCATTCATACATGGAACCATCAATTACAGCAAATAGAGAAATATTAATGCAATGGATAAGTTCACTTACCTTGGCAGTATACATTTCAGGGATGTAGACATAGATGATGAGGTTGAGATGCACATTGCCAGAGCTGGCTCAGTGTTTGGGAGACTATGAAACAAAGTGTGGGAGAGAAAAGACTTTAGACTGCCTAACAAACTGAAGGCCCACAGACCCATTGTGCTGACTTCATTGTTGGATGCCTGTGAAATCTGGACAGTTTATCAGTGCCATGCCAGGAAACTGAATTGTTTCCATTTGAATTATCTTACAAGATTCTGAAGATCACCTGACAAGACAAGGTACTAGATATCAGGTCCTTTCTCAAGTTGAACTGCCAATTATTGAAACTCTACCACAGAGAATGCATTTTCAATGGGCAAACACACTTTTGCCTAAAAGACTATTTTACAGAGAACTCACACAAGGCAAGTGCTCACATGCAGGTCAGAGGAAGTGATACAAGGACACTCTTAACGATTCTCTGAAGAACTTTGGAATGAATCACATGACATGGGAGACACTGGCAAAGGACCACTCAACATGGTGTACCTGCACCAAAGAAAGTGCTGTGTTTTTAGGCAAAGCAGAATTGTAGTAGCTAAAAAGAAACATGAGATGCACAAATTGAGAGACATTTACGCTCCAAATGTTCATGTGGACTATTTGTGCCCAACCTGTGGCAGAGTGTTCCTAGCTTGTGTTGGTCTGATTAGCCATAGCTGGACACACTTGACTCCAACATAGTGATGTCATTTTGATCCTCTTCAAGAAGGAAGGACAACAGCAGCATGTATGTACACAGACACACAAACAGTTCTATGTGAAATGCATCAGATTCAGCAGTGAAGAGGTATGTACCCTGCATACCTCTAATGGAGGAATTTATGGCTCCACCCTCCAATCAGATGGTTTTGAGGCATAAGTAACCAATGATAAGTTTACTGTGCTCATGGTATAGTCAAAGAAGTTCAAAATGAGTGCTGCCAGATGGGAAATGAAGAAATATTTGAGGAGTGTGTGTATATGTGTGTGTACATGTATGTATTGTTCAGTCATGTATGATTCTTCATGACCTCATTCGGAGTTTTCTTGACAAAGATACTGAAATGGTTTGCAATTTATTTCTCCAGCTCATTTTATAGATGAGGAAATTGAGGCAAACAGGGTTAAGTAACTTGCCCAGAATCACACAGGTAGTAAGTGTCTGAGGCTAGACTGGAACTCAGGAAGTCTTCCTGACTCCAGGCCTGGCACTCTATCCACTGCACCACCTAGCTGGAGGTATATATGTATGTGTGAGGGTGTATATACAACACATATAAATACACACCTGTATAAATGTGTGCATGTGTATGAGTACTTATATACATGTGTGTACACATATTCCCTAGTATTAGGGTATTCCCAGGGAGTAGGGAAGAAAGAAAACCTATAAACCAGTCACCAAACTGGAATTTGAAGTCAAGTCCTCTGATTCCCAATCTAGTACCCTTATCACTTTACCACATTTTCTTCCTAAATCACTGAAAACCTATATTGTGCTCCTGAAGAACTACGGTGGGGCTAGTTCAGTTACCAACAAACCTTGGGCTCATTATATATGACAGTTAGGTGGTTCAGTGGATAGAGACCTAAACCTGGAGTCAGGAAGACCTGAGGTCAAATTCAGCTCCAGACCCTTGCTAGCTTTGTGAACCTAGGCTAGTCACCTCACCTCTGTCTGCCTCCATTTCTACATCTGCAAAATGGAGATGATAGCAGCTAGCACCATTGTTGGGAGGATCAAAAGAGAGAACATTTGTAACACACTCTGCAAACCTTAGAACCCCCCGAAAATGCTATTGCCATCTTCATCGTTGTTATCAAGCATCCCCCACTGTCTTTTTTTTTTTTTTGCATTTCTATCTCCAGTGTCTAGCACACAGTAAGCATTTAAATTAATGCTTATTGACTTTTGACTATCTCTATGCTGATGATTCCCAGATCTACATATCCTTCCTCAAACTCTCTGCTGACCTTTAATCCACACATTTATGGTTAAGAGTCTGAGGGTTCTCCAACTGCCTTTCAGACATCTTGCACTGGATGTCCAGAAGCTACTTTTAACTCAACATATTCCAAAACTGAACTCATTATCTTTCCCCTAAACACTGACCACCCTCCCCCCTCTTTTCCTATTATTGTAGAGGGGAACACCTTCCTACTGGTTCCTCAGACTCACAACCTGGTCTCCCCACTATCTCTCACCACCCATATCTAATCTGTGGCCAAGGCCTGTTGTTTTCACCTTTGTGACATCTCTCCTATATACCCTCTTCTCTCCTTTGACACAGCCACCATTCTAAGCAGACCCTCATCACCTCACACCTGGACTATTACAATAGCAGAGTGGTGGGTCTGACTACCATAAGTCTCTCCCTACTCCAATTCATCTTCCATTCAGTCACTAAAGTGATTTTCCTAAAGTTCAGGATCTGATCATGGCATAACCCTACTCAGTAAAATCAAGTGGTTCCCTTTTGCATCCAGGAGCAAAAACAAAATGTTGTTCTGTTTGGCATTTGAAGCTCTTCACAACCTAGCTTCCTCCTGCCTTTCCAGTCTTCTTATACCTTGTTGTACCCAGCCCCATTCTCCACCCTCCCCCAACCTCAGCTCTCCCCCAGGGAAGTGAGTAGACTGCTAGGTTTAGCTCTGCCCTTCCCGGACAGCTCTTCTTCACAGAGGTGGGCAAGCTGCTGGGTCAGGGAGAATTGGAGCTGGGGGGAATTTCAAAATGTACTGACCAATCACTGATTTTAGCCTCTGCCAGTTCCTGCTTACATAATACCTAACCATTGGCCCATAGCATCCCTTTAAAAGCTAAGGCTTTACCTGAGATCTTGGCTGTACAATTTGAGTTTTGCGGGGGACCGTGTGACAATACCCCATCAGCCCACCATGTGGCCTGATCAGCCAACATATGGCGTAAATAAAGGGTCCAATTCTAAATTGTTACTTGGGTCTTGCTCTGTGTTTTCTGGGTACAACACTCTTTGATCCAATGACACTGGCCTCCAGGCTGTTCCACAAACAAGATATTCGATCTCTTGGCTCTGGCGTTTCTCTGGCTATTCCCCATGCCTGGAATGCTCTCCCTTCTCATCTCTACCTACTGACCTCCCTGGCTTCCTATAAGTCCCAACTAAAATCCTACCTTCTACAGGAAGCTTTCCCCACCTAGGGAGACTTGGGCGGGAGTTTCAAAATGTGTACTGACCAATCACTGATTTTAGCCTCTGCAAGTTCCTGCTTGTGTAATACCTAACCATTGACCAGCCTTTAAAAGCTGAGGTTTTGCCTGGGTTGGGGGCTGAACAATTTGGGGAGGAGCCCTGATCAGCCACAGTGCCAATAAAGTGTTCATTTCTAAATTGTTACTTGGGTCTTGCTTGTGTTTGGGTACAACAGGTAGATCTTGGAGCCAGAGGAAACAGAGGTGTGAGTGCTGCACCAGAGCCCACAGGATAGGGAGAATTTCTTGCAGAACACAGACAAGAATCAAATAGAATAAGAAGGACAGAATGAGTTACAATCTGTACCAGAAGAAGGAATTCCCACATGAATGCAGTTACAAATCTATAAAAGTAACAAGAACAGCTCACATCATATTTTAAAGTTTACAAAACATTTTCCTCAGGAAAAAAAAAATGCTGCATAGCAGGAGGCAGCATGGTGTCCTTCGGATCTGGAAGACCGGTATTTGAATCCTGACCCTGACACATAATAGCTGTGTGAACACAGGCAGTCTTTCATTGTTCCAAACCATGCTTTTTTTTTTAATTTATTTAATTTATTTATTTTTAGTTTGCAACTTTTAGAATTTAATTTATCCAAGCCATTCTTTAAAAAAAAAACTTTTAAAAAATATTTGTGAACTTGACAATCATCGACAAAACCAAACATTTACATATACAAAAAAAGAAGAAGAAGCCTGCACACAAAATATTTGACCGAGTACAGATTGTTCGGGTTTTTAAGTATAAGGGATAAAGTGTCAGGTCTGAAATCAGGAAGACTCATCTTTCAGAGTCTGACCTCAGACCCTTACTAGATATGTGACCCTGGGCAAGTCACTTAGCCTTGTTTACTTCAGTTTCCTCTTCGGTAAAATAAGTTGGAGAAGAAAATGGCAAACCATTACAATATCTTTGCCAAGAAACCCCCAAATAGGATTGTGAAGAGTTGGACATGATGGAAACTGAACATGGTGAACTGAACAACAAAATGACACTGCCATTCTTGTCTGTGTCACCTCCTGAAAGTCCTCCTGCTTTATTTTTCCTGTATATTTCAATATGTTCTATTGATGCCCTTTTTTTCTGTTTTGTTTTGCTTTTTTAATCACTATAACTGCCCCACTCCTAGCTTTCTATCCACTCCCCCAGGCAGTTCTTTAAGACTATAAGTTGCTGATGAGTTTCCAATCAGCACTGATAAAAGTTTCCACTCTGGGGAACCCATTGAAGATTTAAATTTCAAACAATTCAAAAAGCCCCCATTTAAGTTTTACTATCCTCCTTTTAACAGAAAACTGAGCCGCTTAAATGAATGACTTGCCAAAGGTTTCTCCGCTAGTAAGTATTGTCTCCAGGATCAGAACCCAGAACACCTGATGTTCCCAGAGCACACTTCCTCTATGTCACACTTCCTCTGTGTGACTGAATGACTCATAATTTATCCTAATCTTTTGACTCAGAGTATACTATGCTCCCAGAAATACTTTTTCCGTTCCCCATTTCTAAGGCTACAACTAGACTGAAGACCTTATCAAATTCCTCTGAAGCCCTGCAGATAAGAGGTTCAGTCCCTTCCTCCTCCCCCTTCACATTTAGCTCTAACCAAAAGGAAGAAGACCTGTTCCCATGCCCATTGAAAAGACCCAAAAGATAAATAGCCACCCCCATCCCCATGGCATAATTTTTCACTTGCACATCTAGTGATATTCAAAGGAAGAGACAGATGCAAGCCAGCATTACTACCCTGTCTCTGAGTTGTCTGGGTCCTTGCCATTGCCAGGAAATGTAATTTCAGCCAGACTGTTTGGGATTTTAATGTTGACGCTGTTTCTGTTTGAATGCAAAAGGCTGTTTGTTCAGTCCAGCTCCACCAATCCTCACATTCCATCTTATTTATTATACAGGAAAATAACAGAGTGATGTATGAGTCATCTTCTCTCTGCATTCAGAAGAGAATTTCAATTACACTTCCCTTTAAAATATTCACGGAAAGCAAGCAAAAATTCTTCGAAGCATTTAGAGAAGCCAGCTACTGGGTAAGCAGCCCCAGCACCAGATTGCTAAGAATTCCAGTCACAAGAGCCCTGCTTTACAGCTGCAGCTAATGAGTCCCTGGCTCTCAAATGCATTGTTGTTTTTTTGTTTTGTTTTGTTTTGGTTTGGTTTGGTTTGGGTTTTGTTTTGTGTTTTTTTTTTTCATAAAACTAAAGCAGTTGGTGAGTGGGAGATATTGAATGAAAAGTTAAAACCACGGCATTAAATGTTGGTGCTAGAAAGCCTTTCCTAGTATGGCAATGTGATCACAAGGGCCCCCACCCTCCATCTACTTGCCCTCCCCAACCTGATGGAAGGTGATGTGCAACAGTACCCATCCCCCAGTTCCATCATACCAGCCGCTGTCCTCATGGGTGCAGGCTGAGCTAAACACATTTCTGCATCAACACCAAGCCTGCAATTGAACAAAGAGCTGGGGAACCCAAAAGCAGGCAGGTAGTTTCTTACATATTTCCTTGAACTACACAAATAAGGATCTTGACTGCAGGGGTATTTCAGGGCCTCAGTCATTAATCCTCCAAGGTTCCCAATTCAAAAGAGTAAGATATGCCTCCTCTCATTTTTCTTATATAATTTCCATTGTGAATGAGAGAACAACTACCACGTAGACATGTAGAACTCATTGAAACTGTGGGAATCTAGTGTATGAAGGAGGCAGACATATCCTTAGAAACACAGGAACACTAATATTACCAGAGTGGCGGAGTCCCCTGGTCCCTCAGTCTAAGATTCCCTTTAACAAGAACATTTAGAGCAATTCAGGGAAAACACAGTAGATTACTCATCAGACTTTACAAATTTCCCTTACTTAATCTGTCATCCATTAAACTATCAAAGCCTTATTTTTAGAGTTTAAAAACTGGACCCTTGAAGTCTCTTGATATCTCTAGCTCCAAAACCCATGGGGAATTTTCCCTGGTCAAGAATAGCTGTCTGGGGTAATCAATTATGCCAGTTACACACTGAGCCTCCACCAATACAACACTGCCCAATAGCAGACCATATAGAAAGAGTCACCAATCCAATAGTAAAAGTTTTTAAGACATAAAAGTAATGGGAAGAACAAAAGAGAATCAAATAGTAGAATCATTCTCTATCCCCATACACAAATGGGTACCCTTGACAATGTTTCTCAGGATAGTGAATAGGATAGAAACCTGCCAAGGGAAAAATATGAGAAAGCTGGGAAATTGTCATTTAGTATTTAGGAAAATAGGTGGGAGGGACTGTCAAGTATTATTCTATTTCCTGTCAGCATTCTCTCATTGGCCAGTTTAGAGATCCCCTGTAGCCCCTTTGGGCTGGATTCACCTCTGCCCTGGCTCTGATCTGCCAATTCACTCCATGTGGAGTTGATCTTTTGGGTTCCTATTCTCTGAATGTGGCTGCAGCACCAGAATCCCCTATTTGCTTTCTCAGTTTATTGGTCCATCTGGCAACCCCACTCCAGTTTGATTCTCCCTGACCACAGTTAATAAGGAAGACCCCAAGAATCCCCTTTGCATGTATCTTTGTATCTCTTACTCTGGTCTCTTTTCCAAGATTAGGCCTCATACCTCTCCTCCTTTTCCAAAGTTTGCACCCATTTGATGCAATTCCTCATCCAGGCACAAGACCATGAGCATTCCGATGAAGTTTTCTCTGGTGAGCAACAAACTTCTACTTTACCTCATCATTGTGAGCACTGGAAGCCAAAGTGGACAGCTGCCATTAAGGGCAACCTACCCCTATTACAAAAGTACTTCCATTTTCACTCTATACCATGACTTGGGCTAGTGAGTCACTGCCCACTCTGTAAAGTAGAATGTCCCTTTATTTCTCTGAAACTTACATTCTTCAGTTTCAAGGAAGTACCCACTACTTGTAATGTTTGGAATTTAGTAAATAAGGTCTAGATCACCTCATTCACACACCTGTAAAGCAAACAATCTCTAATGATTGGATATTAGAATATTGGAATACAGTATTGGAATATTGTACAATACAATTATTGGAAACAAAAGTAAGATAGTGCTTTATAATAACAATTATACAATAGGATCATAAGAGAGACGTCTGGAAGGAACCTTAAGAATCATCTAGTCCAACCAGGGGGTGTGCTAGTAAATGTTTAGCAAATGACTCTTGGGGGAAAAATAAACATGTGACACATTTTAAAGTTTAATGTGCATTTTAACATTTTTCCATCACTTCCCTAAGTCTGGACAATCAAAATCTCATAAATCAAGCTCTGATTTGTAGCATTTACCCATTTCTGAGATATAAAAGCTCCCCCGGCAAATTTAACAATCAGCTCTCTTGAGTAGGTTCCAGCACCCCTGAACTCAGATCATTGATTTTAAATGAAGAAACTTAGAGGTAGAGTCAGGAGAACCCAAGATCATCAAGTGAGTAAATAAGAGAGCAGAGATTTTGGCCCACATCCTTGTGCTCCAAGCCTAGGTTCTTTCCACTTTCCAGATCTGTCTGTCCTTTTGCCACACTTTGTCTCATTTTATCCTCACAACAACCCTGTGAGACAACAGACAAGTTGCATTTTGTAGATAAGGAGACTAGGTTCAAAATGATTAAGTGACTTGTCCAAGGCTCCACAGACAGTGAAATAAGCATCATCTTTCTACATATGTGCACACTCCCTAAACACCATTCCAGATTTAATACACATTGTGAGCATAGATCAGCATCTACTCAAAATCTTAGCTCACCAGCCCCCACTAAGGTGCTTATTTTTGCTAAGCCAACAAGAAAAGACAGGTTCTTTCAAAGCAAAAGACATTTAATCAAAACAGCATGGCAAATTAAGTAAGAAAAGAATAATCCCATACCTGAAAGAGCTTACTAGATCCATAGAAGGGGGAGTATGTGCTCATAAAAAAATATTCATGATCAAAGAATATGAATGAGTGTGTACACAACATAGCGAATGCACATGGTCTGAGCATCTGCATGGAGGGACCCACATAAATCGACAAATGTGGACAGGATGCACATGTGATCAGGGAAAAGTCATGCTTCAAATGGCATAGAAACACCAAGATCCTCTGGTGATGTCATTATGCCATTTTCTGCTTCTGTCACCTGGGTATCTCTGCTGGTCTTAGCTGAGGTATTCCTTAAGCTGTTCTCTGTTATCATCTGCTGATCTTGAACCTCTTCAGACATGTTGTTGCTCTCTGCTGCCATCTCCTTGGATATAGTAAGCCTCTCTTTGACAAGAGCAAAATAAAGTTCTTTTATTCCATATAACCTAAGACCATGACAACCACACCTACCCAGGTAACCTTCAAAAGCCAAAAGAAGCCTTCAGTCTAAGGTTAAGTATATTCTTTTGGCTTATACTGCTTCTCTCACTTGAAGTCCATGGCCTCAGACAACTATCTGACTTGGGGTTAGAAAATTCCTTTTGACCTCTGTCAAACTCTCCATTGTCCATCTCCATCCTCTTGATCATTTCAGAGATTCCACCAAATAAAATCACAAAGGATCTTTTTGGAACTGGAGTAACAAGGCTCTCCTAAGCTCACATAATGCTCTCGCCATGCAAATAAACATGGAAGCATGAGGGGAAATGCTGTGTGAAGTCGGGCTATCAATCTTTACCTTAGCTCCTTTGTTCTAAATTTCTCACTTTATTATGTATGCCAGTTAACACAAAATCACTTCTGTTTGTTTAACATTACTGGCAATGAATAAACTTTATCAATTTCACTATAAATAGAATCTTGCCCAGGATCAAAAAGCTTCAGAGTTGGGACTTGAGGTCCTGGGTAGATGAAAGATATGAAACATGCATTTCAATCCAATTCACCATGAATTTTTAAGTACCTACAATATGCAAGGCACTATAATAATCACTAGGGATATTAAAGGCAAGCATAAAACAATCTCTGCCCCTGGGCAGCTATATTCTATTGGGGATCAATGCTGATACCAACAAAACAAATATTAGAATCAGATACCTACACTATAACAAGTCAAGTCAAGGTTTTCAAAAAGTCTAAACGTGCATCATATAACAATTCAATTTTTGTTTCAACAAATACTTTATTAAGTACCTGCTGAAGAAAGACAAAATTTGAGTAAGACATAGTCTGTATCTTTATGGAATATAGAGTAGTAGAGTCATAAATACATGGATAACTATGTATTATACAATATTACACAATAGATATATTATGCAATGGCTAACTATGATACACAATATTATATGATAAATGCCTTAGAGAGAAACAAAACAAATCTAAGAGGAGGCTGAAGGGGAGGAATCTAAGGAAAATTGAAACTCATGGCAAAGATTAAGAAAGATTTCATGAGGGAAATGGCATTTGAGTAGAACTTTTAAAGGATGAATTTAAATTCAAGAAGTAAAAAAAGAGAAAGAAGGAAATTTCTGATATAAGTATCAGTGTAAGCAATGGCATGGAGGTAGGAAATCAAGTCTTCTATTTCCAAGTCCAGTGCTCTTTTCATCACCATTCCATTTCCACTCACAGGAAGGAGCATCTGCTTTACATTGGCCCCGAGTAAGGGTGACTGGAAAAGTTATTCAGAATATAACATACTTGCTAGAGAATCCTTTCTGCTGCTCGGGCATGAGAAAGCAGCTCCTTGGTTCTAATCTTGAAAAACTTATTCACTGTAAACTGATCACTAAGATGACCCACCCCCAGTTGCTTTTTGCAGACTCTTTCTATGGATGTGAAGTGATGACAGTAATTAATAGATTATCTGAGAGGGAGTATGGCATAGTGGATAGAGAGCTGGCTTTGGAATCCAGAAGATTTCCCACATGGATATAGGACCCTGGCAAGTCACTTAACACCTCAATGCCCCAGGCAACTCTCTATTGCAGAATAGATGCCAATCTGCATTGGTAGATGGAATTTCCTCACTCTCTATACCAATTAAACCATGAGTTCATTCATCAAAAAATAAAAAAAAAATTCAAACTCATAAATCTCTCAAGTGGCCCTAGGCCCAATTCCCACAGGATTTCAATTACTTTTCTCCATTTCAGGTGTCTCAAAAGGATTGCTCATTCACATGTAGATTAAACAAACTCCTTACTACAGGGAAAATGAAAATAACAATGTCAACCTTAAAACTTCCAAGTTTTAGAGGTCACCCTGCTCTCCCTATTAAGGCCTAAAATCTAAGCTTCACTTTTTCTCTTGCACTGTGCCTCTCACTGTTGTCACTAAGTACACCCTTTATAACAAAAATTTCCCAGTTTCATAGTCCCAAGGGAAGAAGAGGAAAAAGGACCACCTCACTGAGCTCCAACTTTCCCCATCACTTTGAATAGCCAAAGGTGAAATCATTTCTGTGATGGGAGCAATTTCCTAAACCCCTCTTATCTCCAAACAAGTTAGGCCATCTTTCCCTAAAAGTTATCAAAGTAGACTTTGAAAGTATAGTTGTGAAGATGGCGGAGCAGAAACAGCTCATCCAAGCCACTCTGCCCCCGGATTCCCCCCAAACTATGTAAAAGGGTACTCTGAACAACTTCTGGAGCCCCAGCACCCACAGAATGACACAGAGAAGCTAACCTCCCGCTGAGGACAGCCCAGCAGCCCTGCAGGAAGGACCAGCGCAGCGGTCTGGGAGCCGGCAGTATGCAGCTCGCAGAGCTCAGGGAGCCGAGCCAAGCGGAGTCCAGGTCCCCGTGAGCCAAGGTTTTAGCCCCAGGGCGGCAGGGCCAGCAGCCGGCTAGAGAGACCCCAGAACACCAGCAGCCATGGCGACTCCAGAATTATCAACATAGACATGCCTAGGACAAAGTAAAAGGCTAGTGTCCTATGGACTTTGTGACCAGTGTTTGGGGAATGCGTCGGCTCCCTCCCCTGGGGGCTAGAAGCCACTGAGGAGACATGCCATTTTGTAGTTTTCAGAAGCAGCTCCAGCTCCTGGCCTGCGAATTAATTGTAGGGAGATCCAGCGATCAGTCTTGGGAGGTAATCGCTCTTGCTTTAACCTCCCTGGATCTGGATTGTGATCTAGGGTGGAAGTCGTGGGTGGGTTTACAGCTTGCCAGAAACGGAAGTTGCCCCCCACACGTTCGGGACAAAAATTCCTCTATCTGGCCTTAAAGCCATAGTGTGGCAACAAGTCAAGCAATTAAGTGGGAACATGCCAAGGAAAAGGAAACAGAAAAATGCAACCCTAGACTCCTATTTTGGGGGCATAGAGTGGGAAAAGGACTGTGAGGTCAGAAGTCCTGCTCCAAAAGCCCCAGGGGAAAACATGAGCGGGTTGCAGGCCATAGAGGACCTTAAGAAGGACTTTAAAAATCAAATAAGAGAAGTGGAGGAAAAATTGGAAAGAGAAATGAGAAGGATGCAGGAAAAGTATGAAATGAGGGTCAACAGCCTGACTGAGGAAAACAACACCTTAAAAAATAGACTAACTCAAATGGCAAAGGAGGCCCAAAAGGGCAATGAGGAGAAGAATGCCTTAAAAAGTCGAATTTGCCAGATGGAAAAAGAATCTCAAAAGTTCACTGAGAAGATTCATTCCTTCAGAGTTAGACTGGAGCAAATGGAAGCTAATGACTTTATGAGAAATCAAGATGCTGTTAAGCAGATCCAAACAAATGAAAGATTAGAAGGCAATGTGAAATATCTCATGGGAAAAACCACTGACCTGGAAAATAGATCCAGGAGAGACAATTTAAAAATTATTGGACTACCTGAAAGCCATGATCAAAGAAAGAACCTAGAAATCACCCTTCAAGAAATTCTCAAGGAAAATTGCCCTGATGTTTTAGATCCAGAGGGCAAAATAGAGGTTGAAAGAATCCACCGATCACCTCCTGAAAAAGATCCCAAAAAGAAAACTCCCAGGAATATTATAGCCAGGTTCCAGAATCCCCAGATCAAGGAGAAAATACTCCAAGCAGCCAGGAAGAAACAATTTCAATATTGTGGAAACACAATCAGAATAGCCCAGGACCTGGCAGCTTCTACACTGAGGGATCGAAGGGCATGGAATATGATATTCCAGAGGGCAAAAGAGCTGGGAATGAACCCAAGGGTCACCTACCCAGCAAAACTGAGTATTTTGTTTCAGGGGAAAATATGGTCATTCAGTGGAATAGAGGACTTTCAAGCATCCTTGAGGAAAAAACCAGAGTTGAATAGAAAATTTGACATCCAGACACAAGAAGCAAGAGATGCCTGAGAAGGTAATCAGGGAAAAGAAATCAAAAGGAACTTATCAAAGTTGAACTATTTACATTCCTATATGGAAAAGCAATAACTGTGACTGATGATATCTTTCTCACTATGAAAATAATGGAAGAAGGGGGTGTGGTCATATGAATACATATGTGAATGTGTGTGTATATGGTTACAGTATATATGGATAGAGGGCATAGGTTGAATTTGTTGGGAAGGGAGAATACTCAAGGGATGAAATTATGAGGTGAGAGAGGAAAGTGGCAAGAGGAGATGGGGAGAGACAGGGTAGGGTAAACTATCTCATGTAGAAGAAGCAAGGGGAAGTGGTTACAAGGGAGGGGAAGAATAGGAAGGCAAAAAGGCAAAACCACATTCTCATTGAATTTGGTTCAGGGAGAGAATGACATACATACTAAATGGGATATCTCAACCTGCAGCAGAATAGGGGGAAGGGGGATGAGAGGAGGGATGATGGATGGGAGGGCATCCTTGGGGGGAGGGGAGGTTGGAAGTACCCACTATAGAAGAGGGACAGGATCATGTAGGGAATGGACCAGGTGGGGGGTGGGATGAGTGGGAGGGAATTATAAGCAGCCTTGTACAATATATCTACTATGATAATGTTTTGCATAGCTAGACATGTACAACATATACTGAATTACTTATCTCCCCAGAGGGAATGGGTGACAAGGGAGGAAGGAAATGGATCTGAAATTCGAGGTCTTAACATTAAATGTTTCAAATATATATAAATACTATTATTAATACTCTTTGCTTGTAATTGGGAGATAAGATGTGCAGGCATTGGGACACAAAGATTCACCTTCCTCTAATGGAAAAGTCGAAGGGGATATGGGAGAAGGTATGGGAGAGAGCAGATTGGAGGAAGCGATATCTTGTGGGACTGCTATTCTGGGAGGCTGGGTAGGGGAATAACGGGGGGGAAATGATTATAACTCAAAATCTGGCGGAAATGAATGATGTAAAACAGAAGTTAATAAAGCATTTGTTTAAAAAAAAAAGTATAGTTGTTAGCATCACTTCTTGGACTCCTGAATTCAGAATAACCACTAGGAGCTCCAGCTTCTCTGTAATTCTTGGCTGGCAGACTGTACTGGGCAACTTAAAGGTGGAGAACATCACAGCTGAATCAATTTCTAATGTTCTCAATGTATATCCTCAGTTGACTATAAAAATGTGGCATATACTTGAGTACAAACTGTTAAAGCTAAGTAAATCTCCCTTTCTTAAATATTGAATGGCCTATGAGAATCTTATTTCATTGTAATATTGAACCTAAGCTACCAGAGAATGGACCTGAGTTAAGGCTACTCTAGAACAATCTCTATTCCCTGGACACTGAGGTCCAATGGTACCATATTTTCATACATCAATGCCACGGTGCCCTCAATCATGAGTCACTTCAGTGTCTTCTCTCCATTGTCACAAAATCTCTTTGTCATCAGACATAAACACCAAACAATTCCATTCCCTCTCTTCTCTTTGGCCTCAAGTGTCTCTGATATCTTTTCCATGGAGCATGGTAGCTTCTGTTTCAAATGACTCACTCACAATGCAATATTAGAATAGCTTTAGGCATTCTATCTGCAGTAATTTACTGAAGTTACTCAAGTTTACATCACATATCTCTTTGTTTTCATAAACATATAGGGGAAACATACTATCTGCAGAAAAGGAATCTGCTTCAGAATGTGTTATACCTGTATTTGGTAATGGTTCTGTAAGGAAATGATTAAGGTGTAAAGAGATCACAGATCCATAGCTGAAAGAGACCTCAAGGCTCTAGATATCCCTGGTTCTTTCCCCCCAGGCTCCTTATTTACTTTCTTTTCATCTTAACTTACTATTCCCAGATACCTTAGGCTAGGATGACTTATTTCACTACTATATCTAGCCACCAAGAGTTCATGGATCCTTCCACCTATCCTTAACAAAATATGGAACATCTCATTCTCAAAACAAGGTTAACTTTTCTAGAAACTGTTTTTACTAGAAAACCAAAGGGAAAAGCAATTTAATTTGGAAACATAAAAATGGATATGTTTATAAAGCGCAGATTTCTTACTTTATTCTAACTGAAGTGTAGTCCTAGTGTGTCTGAATAGCTTATAGGACTCTAAAATGTTCAAAGTTAGAAGAAACCCTAGACATCATCAAACACTCTCATTCACAGAAGTGGCAACCAATACTTATAGGAGTACCATAATTTGCCCAGATTCACATAGGATACTTCCAACTTCAGTTCCTCTGTCTTCTCCAAACTCTGTCTGAGGTGAAAGGAGATATGATACACTGACAGATGATAAACAGACAATACTCAAAATGGTAGCCCAAGTTAATACCACTCTTAGGTCTGGTTCTCAATCCTTCCCTGAACCTTTTTCTTAGCCTTCTCTCAAAGAATAGGAATCCAAGTCAGTTTTTGCCTTAATTTGCTAAAGTCCAGGCCTCCATGCCACTACCAACAAGACCATTTCCAGCCTTGTTGTACATGTATCTAGCCAACACCAAAGCTTTGACTTTTCAGGGGGACTTTGGGACAGGCAAACTCTTACACCATGGTTAATAGGAATTAATGATTGAAAGGGCTTTAGTGATCATTAATTAGATGGCATAAATGATGCACTCATCAGATTTGCAGGACATGAAACCATGAAAAAAAGTAAATATAGTGAACATCCAAGTCAGGATCCAAAAGGATCAAGCCAGGCAAGAGAATTTGGCTGAATCTAATAAGAAGAAATTCAACAGGGATAAATAAGAAGTTTTACACTCAAGTATCATCTGTTCCTTTGCTGCTTTCATAACAATAAATACAAAGTCATTAAATATCACACAGTTTGAAAGTGAGGGCACTGGGAGTTGAGGGAATCAGGAAAAGGTTCAAAGGTTCATGTAAAATGCAGTTCCTGAACTGCTTATTAAAGCAAGAAAGGGATTTCATAGGTCAAAGTGAAGAGGGAGGGCATTCAAGGCATAGGAATGAGTAAAACAAAGGCATGAAGATGGAAATTGCAGTGTCAAGTGTGAAGAACAGAGGGAATGCCAGTTTGACTAGATCACAGCAAGAAGAAAGGTGAGTAGTGTCCACTGAGGTTGGGAAGATAGGGTGAGGATCATTGAAATTGCAATCTTCTAGAGAAGTTAAGATGGAATGGGATCAAGGATTCATATAGAAGGGCTGAAAAAAAAGACTGGATAAAAGAAGATAATAAGAGATTATGTTAAGTACTGCTAAAATGGAGAGGAGAGAAGAGGAAGGGAGCCGAACAGAAGGACTTCAATTTTCTCAATAAAATAAGAAGTAAGGTCCTTGGCTGAAGGAACAGGGTAAGGGGAGGAAGAACAAGAGACTTGAGTAAAGAAGAGAAGGTTTGGAAAAGCTTTTATGAACAGTGAGATGGAGGATGAATTATGAATTAGTGAAGAGGAGAGGATTGCTTTGCTGCAAATGAAAGCCAAGTTAAAGTTGGAAAACATAAATTTATAATGTTCCCAGTCAGCATAGTTGTATGACTTCCTCCAGTTCTGTTCAACATCATTTAAGTAAGAGGGGAGGAAGTAGATGGCAGGAGTAATCTAGGGCTACAGTTTTGCAAAGAGTGAGAGGTGATAGGACAAGGGGGCAAGAGATTCAAGAGTAGAAAATAACATAGAGTTGAACAGGCTAACTTTAGGGTGACAACTGCAGTGAAGTCAAAGCAGGGGTAATTCCCCAAGAAAGTACTGAGAGGTGAAGTGATCAGACTTCTCACTAAGGGTAAAGAATGAGTGGGGTGGCTAGGTGGCGCAGTGAATAGAGCACCGGCCCTACAGTCTGGAGGACCTGAGTTCAAATCCAGCCTCAGACATTTAACACAAACTAGCAGTGTGACTTTGGGCAAGTCACTTAACCCCAATTGCCCTGTTGCCCCTTCAAAAAGCAAAATAAAAATAGAAATAAGAATGGGAGGGATGGCAGGAGGCATAGGGAAAGATAAGATAAGAGAAATGGCAGAGGTTTTGGTTGGGCAAGTGGAATGTGTAGATAGGGGTGGAGGTTTAATGGTGAAATCTATGATATGTAGGTGAAGTGAAGGAGTAGGTCATGTGATTTTTAAGGAGACTGAGGAACTGGGAGGTTAGGAAGCATCAGCATCAATACTGAAGTCCCTTAGCATAAGGGCAAGAGTTGGGGGGCGGGGAGGGGAGAGAGAGACAGAGAGAGAAACAGAAACAGAGACAGAGAGAGAGGAAGGAAAGAAGGAAGGAAAGGGGGAAGAGGAGGGAGGAAGAAGAGGAGGGGGAAAAGAGAAAGAGAGAAACATAAATACAGCATGACTCTACCTAAGGAATTGCAAATGGCCAAAGAAGAATCATTGTTTCATTCTCTTGGGTCTCTGATAATTAATCCTCAGGAGATTTATTGAAAAATCAAACTAGATGGTTCTAATAGAAATTCTTTTCTTCTTTTATCAAGTCAGTCTAAGAGGATGTCCTTAGTATCAGAGTTGCTCAATGTGGCAAGGCCATACTAGCTTGTATGTACTCTGGACTTTGAATCATACATTTATTTACTCAAACATTTATTAGTCATCTACAACTTACAGAGCACTTTGTTAGGAGCTGAGTGAGATGAAAAGATATATAAGACTTCATGGTGACAGGAATTCGCTTTGTCTGGTTTTACACTTCCAAGCAAAGGCACACTTGTAATGAAAAGAAGTTTAAAAAAAAAAGACACAAATAGAACAGCAAAATTTAATTATCCTTTGTCCTCTAAGTCCTCAGTTATATATGGATGAAAATAGTTAAGGCAATTCAACAAATATTTATCGTCACTACAAACCTATTATGTACAAGGCATTTGCTAAGCCCTGGGGATAAAAAGGTTTTGGAAATAGCATAGTCCCTGCCCTCAAGGAGTTTATAATCTAATGGAATGGCACAGGGAGAGAGTGGAGGGTGGTACAGATGATTAAAATATGCAAATTAATATGAAGGAAGAATTGAAAGGAAAGATCCAAAGTACAAAAATAAAATCAAGGAAGAAATCACTTTCAGCTCGAAAGACTAGGGAAAGATACATGGAAGACGAGGCACCAACTTGGCCCTTGAAGTAAGAGAAGTCCTTTAATAGGTAAAAATAAGGAAGGACACACAGGGAGATGACCTGCACAAATACATGGATGGAAGTTCAATTTGTCTGGAATGTCAAGTGTGAACTAATTAGTTGAAAGAGAAAGTTAGCTGCAGTTTGTTGAGGCCTTAAATCCCAGGTGAAAGTGTCTGTATTTTATCCCAGAAATAATAAGGAACCACTTAAGATTTTGAAGCAGGGAAGTGACATGGACATACTCTGAGAAATTATGTTGGCAGCTGTATGAATGAAGATTTGGATCAGGAAAAAATGGAGGCAGAGAAATCATTTAGGAGACTTCAATAACCCATGCTAGAGGAAACAACAGCCCAAACTAGGGTGGTGGCAGTGTGAGTGGAGAAAGGGGGACCAATGTGGGAGCTATTGGAAGGGTAGACTCAATAGGGCTTGGTAACTGATGGGTGAAAGAAAGGTTGTGTTTGTCCTTTGTTCTTGAAGAGGACCATGACATCAGGGAGATGATGACATGACTTGCAGTTGACTTTGATTTGAGTGAGAGAGGACTGTGCAAGGTCACCAGCCTTGCTTTCTCCTCCAGAGCCATCTGGGTCCAGTGACCAGATACTCATCAGGACAACTAGAGATGGCCCAGGATTCAATGGGACACCCTGGTCTAGGAAAAAAGGCAAAGAGGCCTCTGAGGTTCCAAGTCTGTGTGACTAAGAGGACAACAGACATCAGAAAGGTACAGATTTGAGGAGCAGCAAGAAAACTTTAGTTGATGCCATTTTGACAACAATCTGCTTCAGCCCATCCCTAAGACTATTAGTTTGACAATTTGCATTAGGGAGAAGAGGTATTATGAGGAAATAGGCAACCCACCCCCTTCCTGCTGGTAAAAATTGTCTGTTATCATTACAATGAGTGGAAAATATTTTTATATAGCATAATTGTAACAGTAGGATTCTGGATATTCTCTCCTTAAAAAAAAAGTTTAATTGATGTGTTTTGTTTCTACATTGTAAACATCTACATATTACTCCCACTCCAGCAGTCAATAAACATTGATTAAGCACCTACTCTGTGCCATACAAAGAAAAGTTAAAGACAGTCCCTGCCTTCAAGGAGCTCATAGTCTAATGACCTCATAAGAGGTGTTTTGTAATAAAGTGAAACAGTTAAATAAAACTAATAATATAGTGTAACTTTCCACATTCATAGTATCACTCACCTCTCTTTTTTTTTAAAATGAACAGATATGACCAATGAAGAGATAGAGAGCATTAGTAAATACAAAATGCATAATTTTGATTACATTAAATTGAAAAGGTTTTTGTACAAATAAAGTTAATGAAACCAAGATTAGAAGGGAAGTGGAAAATTGGGAAAGAATTTTTGTAACTAGTGTCTCCAATAAAAGCCTTATTTCTAAAATATACAGAGAATTGAGTCAAATCTATAAGAATACAAGTCATTCCCCAATTAATAAATGGTCAAAGGATATGAACAAGCAGTTTTCAGAGGAAGAAATTAAAGATATCTACAAACACATGAAAAAATGCTCTAAATCACTATTGATTAGAGAAATGCAAATCAAAACAACTCAAAACCACACCTCACTAGCCAGATTGGCTACGATGACAAAACAGTAAAATGATAAATGTTGGAGAGGATATGGAAAAATTGGGACACTAATGCATTGTTGGTGGAGTTGTGAACTGATTTAACCATTCTGGAGAGCAATTTGGAACTATGCCCAAAGGGCTATAAAAAAAGTACATAACCTTTTGACCCAGCAATACCACTTCTAGGGCTGTATCCTAAAGAAATCATACAAGTGGGAAGAAGACCTTTTTGCACAAAAATATAGCAGCCCTTTTTGTGGTAGCAAAGAATTGGAAATCAAGGGGATACCCATCAATTGGGGAATGGCTGAACAAGTTGTGGTATATGAATTTAATGGAATACTACTGTGCTATAAGAAATGAGGAGCAGACAGATTTCATAATAAGCTAGATAGACAATATAAACTGATGCTGAGTGAGAAGAGCAGAACCAGGAGAACTTTGTATATAATCACAGACACAATATATGTGTCTAACTTTGATAGACTGGGCTTCTCTCAGCAATGCAAGGTTATAAGACAACTACAAAAGACTCATGATGGAAAAGGATATCCAGAGAAAAGAACTACAGAGTTCAAATACACGTTGAAGCAAACTACTTGCTCTCTCTTTCATGTTTAGTTTCTTTTCTTTCCTTCTTTCTCATTCACTTTATTGGTTATAATTCTTCTTTACAACCTGACCAATGCTTAAGGTGAAGGTATGTGGAGCCTATATTGGATTGCATAAGGGGAGGGGAGGGAGAAGAAGAGGAAAGAGGAGAAAATTTGGAACTCAAAGGATTGTGGAACTGAATGTTGTAAACTAAAAGCAGATAAATTTAATAAAATAAAATTGAAGGAAAAAAATTAACAGAAATCTATTTTTTCTCTCTTTCACCCCAATGGGGAGAGGGGGAGAGAAAAACAAAATTTTTTGTAACAAATATGCAAAGTCAAGCAAAACAAATTCCCTCATTGGTTATATGCAAAAATACATTGAACTGCATTCTCATCTCTGTGGTGGATAGCATGTTTCATCATTGGTCCTCTGAAATTACAAATGGTCATTGTACTGATTGTAATTCTTACAACTTTTAAGGTTGTTTGTTTTTACACTGTTATTATTATCTAAATTGGTCTTGTTTCATTTTGTATGTTTATAAAAATCTTCAAATTTGTTCATTCCTAAAATATTGATATTGTAGTATAAATCATTCTTCTGATTCTGCTGACTTCACTCTGTATCTGTTCATATAAATCCAGTCCTCTCTAAAATCTCTAAAATCTAAAATTTCTTATACTGCAATGGCATCCTATCACATTTACATACCACTGTTTATTCAGTCATTCTTTAGTTAATGGGCATCTCCTTAGTCTCCAGCTTTTTTCCACCACAAAAAGAGTTATTATAAATATTTTTGTACATAAATGATCTTTACCTATTTCTTTTATCTATTTTGGTTATAGGCCTAGTAAAGGTGTAACTGGGTCAAAGGACATGAAACAGATAATGTCAGAGCTGGGTTAATGGATAAAAATTGTTTAGTAATTTTTTCCGTATAATTCCTACATAATGTCTCCTAAATATGTTATCAGTGAGCCTGGAGAAGTGGGCAGAGCTAGAAACCAGAGATAGGTATGATCAGTAAATGAGACAAAGAATATAATGTAATGTCTTGTAAAGACCACTAGATTTGGAGACAGAAGTCTTGTTTTAAAATCCAGGCTCTGAGACTTACTAGCTTCAGACAAGTCACTTAATCTTTCCCTATCTCTACTTCCTCATCTATAAAATGGGGAGAATATTTCCTGTTCTACCTATTGATAGAATTTAGGAGATAATATATACAAATTGTTTTGTAAACCACAAAATTATATAAATGTTCAATATCATTGTTATCATTGGTGGAGGCCTGGTCAAAAATAGGACTTACACAAACTCTGCCACAGGAAGAGGTAGGAATCTGAAGCTGGCTATTAGAGGAAGTGGGAACTATTCAGACAAACAGTACAAATACCGAGGACACAAGACTTTGAGACTAGAACTAAATACTAGTTTGGAACAAAAGGTTAGGAAGGTGAACATGACCCTTACTAATCAACTAGTGAATTATGCTTTAGACCAGCACAAAGAAAATCAGAACAAGAACCAGATTAAGTCATCCAGACACCTAAGCTATCCAGACTTCAAAGAGAGGCACAAAAGATAGTTCAAGGAATAAATTAGATATAGGAGTTGCTATAGTACAAATACACACACACACACACACACACACACACACACACGCCTTCCTCACTAGCTGTATTATCTTGCATAATCACTTAACCTTGCCAGACCTTAGTTTCCACATTTGGACTACATTTGTATATAATCCAAGTGTCAGATTCTGACCTCTGTTGCAACAAACCAGGTTCAATGAGAGAAGAGGGGAACTCTGTTTCATAATCTCTTCCATGTCTTGCTTTGTTGTGATCCAGGGAAAGCCTGGGAACATCAGTATCTGATACATGTTTCTCAAAGGTTTTTTGGTTCCCTTGCAAGCACTCTGACCGAATTAGCATTAAACAAAGTTTTATTTAATAAGGCAGGAAGAAACACCAAAAGGACTTGTGACCAAGCCCTTAGCAAAATAATTAGGAAAGTTTCTTCTAGGAAGTAGTCTCCATCTAAAAGCCTCTCTTCAGCCTCAAGTAAGTCTGCACAACTCCAGCAGATAGTATTTCCCTCATTCCAACATCAGCATTTCACAGTACAGCTTTGGAAGGCTACTTTGGAGACATCTGCAGCCTGGGGGATCCCTACCCTCCATAGCTTCCTGTCCTGATGAAATTGGCCTTTAGATTCCTGATTGTCCTGCACAGGGGATAGGAACGGAAGGGTTAGGCATGTCAGCTGATTGCAAAATGAAAGATGAACACTAAGTTTCCTTCTGGATCAGACATTCTGTGATTCTGCAAGGTGATGGATGTATAATTACCATACCTACATATTTCTACAGTGTCCTAGTCAAAAATCCCAGCCAAGGAGTGAAATACACAATGGGAAGAGCAGTTCACTGCTTGGCCAGTAACCAATCAGTTATAAGGTTATTGGAGTAGGGAAAAGATGCAAAAAGGGGAAAGAAACAAAACCAGACTGATTTGTATTGCAAGCTTGGGTCTAGCCACCAGATCAGGGACAGCACTGGGTTTTAACACATAATAAAAGTTTACACTTGTGACCTTTTCTCCATTTATTCTGTAGGCTCTGAGATTTCACTCTGAAAGGTCATCAGAAACCTTTAATCACTGACAACGGATCACAGGTGTCATATTTATCATATGGGACTCAATCTCTTAGGGGCAGAGGATGAATAACTTTAAAAGGATAAAATATCTGAATTGCTGATGAGACTTAGCAAGGAAAAAAAACAAAACAAAACTTCCCCAGTTCCACACCCTACTATCTAAGGAACTAATGCTCACTCCTTGATAAAGCTGAGGAAGTATAGATATGACAAGGATGATGGAAGGAAAACCAGTAAATAGTGTTTCAGGAAGTGGTGCCTTTGGGGTCTCTGTTACCTGGTTTCCTCTATTATTCTCATCTTCAGCAAGTTCAAAGGTCAAACCATAAGGTAAGAGGAAATAGGAGAGAATGGGGTTAAAATATTCTCCAGTACACCTTTGTTCAACAAAGGCATGGTTTTGATAACTCCCTTTCAATTCTGCATTGACTTACTGCCCTGGTGATGATTAATCCCTTACCACTTCTCATCATAAAATCTCTGAGTTTATAAAGTCCCAATTTAATGGTGACTTCATTCTTCAAAAGGTGGAGGAAGCAACAAGGAAAATTGATATCCTGGACTTGATTCTGAACTAGAAAAAAAAATCAACATGGTCTGATGTGCTCCCTAGGTTGGGGAAGAGTGGATTTCAAAGGGATCCGTGAAAAGATAAGTAGAGCCTTTGGCCTAAAACTCTCCAGAGGGATGAGAAGTTCTCAAGAATGAAATTCTAAAGATACCAGCAGAAATTATTCCAGTCAGGAAGAAAAAGGGAGATCCGTCTAAACAGGCCACTGTGGCTCCCCAGGGTCTACATCCACCAACTCAAATTTACAACAAGCATGTGTTATAGGATCGTAGATTTAGAGCTGAAAGAGACCAACTCCTTTATTTTACAGATGAGGAGACTATGGAAGCAAGGACAAATAAAGGAGAATGAATGCAAAAGAGTGGTAGGATCTTGTAAAAATAGAGATCACTAAAGCTCATCATGAACAGAGATCAATGGAGAACACTAAGGATAATAAAGTGGCCCCTTTTGTAGCAAAATGGGGGCAAGAAGGGGATGCAAGAGGAGAGAGGATCATTCCTAGAATGAATGAGATGACTACAACAGAAGACAATTAGATGGCAGGATGCCATCTTATGTCTGCTTCTGTTTTCTCTTCCAAAGAAAATTGTATTTGGCTTGGGAAGCATAGAAAAATGAAGAGTTTAAAATACAAGTGAGGGATACCAAGAGAGCACCTAGCTGCATGCAGGGTGTTCAGATCACCAAGCCAGGATGAACTGCATTGGAATGTAACCCCAGTTAGACGTCATCCCCTCCACCCTATACCAGGAATCATAGAGCTGTTGTCCTACAGACCTTGGAGAACCAAAGAGATAGATACTTGGTGAACTGGAATGTGTAAAGATTAACAGGGGAGCCAGGTTTCTGGTTCCTGAATAAAACCTATCATGAGTCCAATGTGAAATTGGGGCAAAGAGAGTGAGCGACTTTAAGGGGCAAAAGGATATGTCTTTATATGTGAGATCTGGAAAACTAAAACACAAAAGCATTCTTTAGAAATAGAAACACTCATTTCTGAAAGTGCTTTTTAAGCTATAACCTGGAGTATGCTGGAATAAGCTGTAATGGTAATGGGAATTTGAAGATCTTCCCTGCTACCTAATAGGCCAAATGTAATCACATGGAGCCTATGGTGAGAGAAGCTTGCTGAAGGGTGTAGCAGAACCCACAGGAAGCTGGGAGTTAGAGCAGTTAAAGCTGGAGGGAGGAGAGGACCCAGCCAAGGAACAGCTAGGCTTGTGAGTGTTTGTGGGAAAGCTAAAGGTTGGTGTGTTGTAGTGTATTAACCTCTGTGTTGCTATGATAGATTCAGTTTCCTGGTGTTGGGATTTGGCATTCTGGTTTCTGAATAAATGTTTTGCTTCTGTTTTCTATATGGAGAATCTATTTTATTTTGTGATTCAGAACTGTGCTAGCATATTCATATTCACTATCAGTGCTGTGAATATTGTGTTGGCGCTACACGAACTCTAACCAGGGAAAAGTGATTGTTAAATTTTCAGTGTAAGCTTTTATACCTCAGAAATCATCAAATGCTACAAATTAGGGCTTGTTTTATTATTTTATTGATTGTCTAGACTTTTGTTGTTCAGTAATGTTAGTCGTGTCCAACTCTTCGTGACTGCATTTGTGGTTTTCTTGGTAAAGATACTAAAGTGTTTTGCCATTATTTTCTTCAACTCATTTTACAGATGAGAAAACTAAGGCAAACCAGGTTAAGTGACTTACCCTGGGTCACATGGCTAGTAAGTGTCTGAGGTCACATTTGAACTCAAATCCCTCTGAATATAGGCTCGACATTCTGTCTACTACACTACCTAGCTGCTTCTGGCATCCCTGGGTAGACTTAAGTATTAATAATTCAATTATACTTTAAAATATGTGTTCATACATTTTCCCTCCAGGAGAGCCTGATTGTTAAATATTGCCAACCTCTATAAATGTTACTTGAGCTCAGTGAGAATGCAATAGGACATTCAGGGAATGAAGTCATCACCAGACTAAGGCCTAGTGATTGGAGAATATAATATAATATATAGTATTATAAGTATATATATATATATATATATATATATATATATATATTTGGCAATTAATATACTTATTAATAATAAGAAAGGGCAGTGCTGTGATATATTCCCCATATATTGTAAATATGTATATTCTATTAAATCACCATTATAGTGACTATTATAGAAATGATGAAGAAAATAACAGCTAGCATTTCTATAATGTTTTAAGTTTGCCAAGGACTTTACATCCATTATCTCATTTGAGTCTCAGAGCAAACCCTGGCTCTTAAGTGAGGTGCTCTTCCCCTATGGACTGTGATTAAAAAAAAAAAAAACTGGTCCTCTAGGAAACAGAAGGAAGCTGAAATGCTGGTATCTAAGAACTATAGGTGGAAAGACAGGCAGTAAACAAAATCCTCAGCCTAAGACACCTGGAGCCATCTGCTGGGGCCTACAAAGTGTTGGGAGCATAGTAACACCACCTTCAAAATGGATCATTGTCACCAGTTGCAAATGACCACCATCTACTGGGAGTTGAGAAAAACTGCAGGAAGCAAGATGGTCAAAGTGGCTTTTGAGGAAGAGCAGTGACCAATGACAACTACTGTGGATAGCTGGAAGGAAGAACTACAAGAAAGGGCAGTGCTGGGGGGCGACTAGGTGGCACAGTGAATAGAGCACTTGGCCCTGGAGTCAGGAGGACCTGAGTTCAAATCCAGCCTCAGACACTTAACACTTACTAGCCATGTGACCTTGGGCAAGTCACTTAACCTCAGTTGCCCTGCCTTCCCCACTCCAGAAAGGGGGAAAAAAGAGGCAGTGCTGCCAGAAGACACAGAATGGAACATGAACTGGGAAGAATGATCATACTTATGAGGACAGCACATGCTGATGATATAGCACTCAAAGGTTTGCAAAGGGCTTCACAGCCATTTCATTTGAGTCTCATGACACCCCTGGAAAGTAAGAGCTACTGTTTTCCCCATTTTACAGATGAGGAGACTGAGGCTGAGAGAGGCTAAGCTCCTTGCCCAGAGTCTCACAGCTGGTAAGTCTCTGAGACAGAAGTTATACATAGATCTTCCTGACCCAAAGTCCAGAAAGCTCCATCCACTATATGACACCCCCAAGGCACCTATGCTTGGACTCCTACCCAAGGCAATGCCTCAAGTGACTGAAACTGTATGTATCTGAAAACATAGTTGTTCCATTGTAAATATTGTTATTTCCTATGAGCTCTCATAAGAGTCTTAGTGGTTATCCTTAATCTTTATTTGGGGGGCCGGGGTGAGGCAATCGGGTTAAGTAACTTAACCAAGATCACACAGCTAGTATTTGATTTGAACTCAGATCCTCCTGCTCCAGGGCAGGTGTGCCACCTAGCTGCCCCTCACACTTCATCTCCAAATAAACCCTAGGTCACTGTCCAGCCTTTGAACATGTATGCCTACAAGGTTGTGAAAACATCCCAGGTTGAAGAGAGAGTGACAGGTACAGAAGTTCTCAAATCACTTAGGTGAGGGCGGCCACCCTAAGAAATATTGTTTTCTCCCATTAGAAAATAAGCTCTTAGGGCAGCTAGGTGGTGCAATGAATAGAGCACCAGCCCTGGAGTCAGGAGGACCTGAATTCAAATCCAGCCTCAGACACTTGACACACTTACTAGCCATGTGACTTTGGGCAAGTCACTTAACCCCAACTGCCCTGCCCTTCCCCCTCCAAAAGGCCAAAAAAAAAAAAAAAAAAGGAAAGGAAGTTCCTTGAGAGCAGAGAGGTCTTTCTTTTTGCTTTGATTCATATCCCCAGCACTAAAACAGTGCCTGGCACACTGTGAGGTCCTCATGAATGCTTCTTGCCTTGCCTTGCCTAGCTTAGCAGGCAGGAATACTCACAAGGTTCATTTTACTAGGAATTCAGAACCATTCTTAATAAGCTACTTTTTAATGTTTTATGTAAAAAAAATTCATCACCAAAATTAACCGTGCAACATGCATGACTAGCTCCTAGAAGACATAAAATAGTAAATATGCATAGAAATACATATATACCTATGTATTTCCATATTCCCATAAGACAAAGTGGTAAATAAATATATATATATATATACATACTTTAAATTTGGTGTATGAATTAAAACAAGCACAAGAATCTAAGTTCGTTTATGAGCTTGTTATGCATTTAAACACTGAAAACATCCCCTGATGTTTTCTCAGAATTATAGTACAAGCTTGCTAAAGCCATTTCTTAACTCCCTCTCAGGGGTGTAATGAGAAAAGTGCTTGTAAAGTACTAGATTCAAATCGATTCAAAAACATTCATTAAGCCTTTGCTATATGCCAAGCACTGTCCTAGGCATTGTGAAGACAAAGACAAAAGTGAAGTAATTCATGACCAAAAGAAGCTTATATGCTACTGAATGATGTAAGGAGCATGCTCGAGCACACACACACACACACACACACACACACACACACACACACACACCAGAGACAGAAAAATCAGAGGTGGGCAAGAGCAGCAACAGCTTATCTAGGGGGTCTTCAGAGAGGAGGAGGCATGTGAACTGTGCTTGAGAAGAAGATAACGATTTTGAGCGACAGAGAGGAAGCGATAGAGTGCATTCCAGTCGTGGATGATTGCTTACATGAATGCACAGAGGTAGGAGATGGAACACTGAGCTAAGGAAATCCAGTTAGATTGGAACATTAGAGTATGGAGGGAAGTAATATGAAATAAGTTTGGAAAAATAAGTTGGAATCAGAGATTGTAAAGTCTCTTAAATTTCATGCCAAGCAGTTTGTAGAAACAATAGGGAGTCACAGAAGGTTCTAATATCTCCATTTTACAATCTGTCCATTTAGACAGAGATTAAATGACTTGTCTAGGGCCACACGGCAACACACAGTCTGATGCTGGATTTGAACTCAGGTCTTCCTGACTCCAGGTCTAGTGCTCCATCCACTAAACCATTTAGCTGTTCATTAAATTTTCAACTCCCAGAACTGTCTGAATCCAGATTCTACCAGGGCAAAATTTTGCTATCAAGGTATAGAATATTCCCAGAGTTCTTTTTGTCTCAGCCAAAGATGTGACATCCAGCTCTGCAACAACACCATCCAAAGGACCCTGATGAAGCTTCCTCCCTGTGGAACAATGCTGCTGACCTCACAGGAATGGTCCCAGCCTTCAGAAACACACTGGGAAAAATTAGAAGCAATACCAAAAATTCAGATGTGAGAGACTGGTGCCACTTACAGAAATACAAAGTCAGAAGGAGGAGCAGATCTGGGTGGAAAGATAATAAGCTGAATTTGGGACTTTTAGAATTCAAAGAACCTGTGGGGACATATAGATAGATGTCCATTAGGCAGTCAGAGCTTACAAGATGGGGAAGGGGATGGATAAAGAACAAAACTGAATATATAATTTGAGGAGTCACATGGATAGAGTTTGAAGATGCAGGAGCAAATGAAATTGCCCAAGCAGAGAGTAGAAAGAGTAGATAAAAGAGGGCTGAGGACAAAATTCTGGGGGACATACTATTGACAAGGGTTGTTCAGTCCTGTCTGATTCTTCATGACCCCATCTGGGGTCATGCTGGAGTGGTTTACCATTTCTTTCTCCAGCTCATTTTATAGATGAGGAAACTGAGGCAAGCAGGATTAAGTGACTCGCCCAAGGTCATACAGTCAGTAAGTGTCTGAGGCCACTTTTGCACTCAGGAAGATGAGTCTTTCTAACTTCAGGCCCAGCACTCTATCCATTGCACCATTGCTTCCCCAAGTAAAATTTAGGAAATAGAATTAAAAGGTCCCTACCTTCTTGGCACTTAATTCAGTCCAATACTACCCAATTGACTCCTTCCTTTTCTTAGTTCTTCCTCCCTTCTCTGGGACTCAAGACTGCCTTAAAGGTTCTTCTGCATATCATAGGAATTGTTTGCCAACCCGTTCATTCTGGATAGAGTATGAGATGTCAATCAAACCTGCTGCCACTGACAGTTATCACACATCTCTTGCTTTAAATCTTATTTTTAAATATAAGGACATATCAAAACACTTGGATGGGTAGACAGTACAGTATTCTGGTGCTGTCACATAGAAGAACAGTAGACTTAAGAGTCAGAAGATTCCAGAAGATTGAATTCTGGCTTTGCCACAAAGCTCAGTGTATGTCATTGGGAAAGTCGTTAGAGCTCTCTGTGTCTGTCTCCTTGTCCATAAAATGAAGGTGTTGAAAAAGAGTCTGTGAGGTCTCTTTCAGCTCTGTTTGTGTATCTATGAATAAAAAAAAATGAATCTAAGACAGTGGGATAAAGAACTAAAAAGTCAAGCCAATAAGCATTTATTAAGTACTTACTATGTCTAGCCAATAAGCATTTTATTAAGTACTTACCCAGGCACTGTGCTAAGCCCTGGGGCTACAAAGAAAAGCAAAAAAAAACCAAACCAATCCCTGCACTCAAGGACTTCACAGTCATGCAAACAGCTACGTACAAACAAGTTGTGTACAGGACAAATTGGGAATAATTGGTAGAGGGAAGGCAATAGAATTAAGGGGGGTTGGGAAAGGCTTCTTGCAGAAGGTGAAACTTTGTCTGGGACCTGGAAGAAGCTAGAAGGTGGAGAAGAGGAAGAAGACAGCTCCAAGCATGAGAGACAGTCATTGAGTCCTGAGTCAGGAGATGGAAGGTTTTGTTTGAGGAATGGCAAAGAAGCCAGTATCCTTGGATGGAAAGGCAAGAAGGGGCCAGTTTACAAAGGTTTGAACACCAAACAAAGGATTTTATATATGCTCCTGGAGGTAATAGGTAGCTACTAGAGTTTATTGAATAGGATATATGGTCAGATCTGCACTTTAGGAAGATCAAAGTAAAATCGTGTTCAAATTGTGAAGCAAGTTATACCATGAAATGTAAGCGCTCATGTATTTTTTCTGAT
>WOXC01001324.1:0-90000 GCA_011680675.1 Gymnobelideus leadbeateri | reverse complement strand
GCATCCTTCAGACTATTGATGGATGGTCTGTTCAGGTCACCCATCTGCTTAAAACCCGTAAATGAACCCCTATTGCTTACCAAGTTCAAGTTCCACTGCCTGGCGTTATAGATCTGGCACCACTCCACTTTTATTGGCTTATACTATTTCCTCACATAGTCTATGCACTGGTATGAAATGACCCTCTTTCTCCTCCAGACTCAATTCCTCATCTATAAAAATAGGGAGGATAGATAAGGTGAACATTAAGGTCCTTCCTTCTGGATCTACAGTTCTTTGATTCTGTCTTGCCCAGAGAAAACCTAGAACTGTTTTTGGGAGGGACAGCTTTGCAGAGGCTGAGGCTGTGAGATTGTTCCCCAAAGAATATTGTCTAGTTCATTTTTTTTCACTTCAGTGGAAATGAGGCTGCCATGTCTTCCCTGTTGGAGTGGGTCTTCTGCCTAACAACTCTCACAATGAAACACAATTGCTTGACGTTTTCCCTTACTCAATTTCGTCCCATTACTCTTGTTACAACCTTTCAGAGGATACTAAGTAAGCCCTCAGTGTTTTGGTTCTTTCCTAGGGAGGAGCTCTGTACTCTCTTGATTTAATTTCCATTATTCTGAAGTGCTCTTTTCTTTCCAGATTTCAATGGGACCAGATGTTAAAAAACTGTCAAAGGCCACTGAAAAACATTTTCTCACTGCCTATACCCTCATCCAACTGGCAATCTGATGGCTTTGAAGTGGTTGGGAAGGATCTGCTCTTGAAATCATCAGTGTCCCAATTTCAATGAGGTCAGACAAGAAGAGGGAGGTGGTAAAGAGTGCCCAGGGAGCCCAAAACAATAGCTAAAAAGAAAAAGAGATAACCTACAAAATGTGATTAGACAATTCATTATTTCTACCACCTGTGACACAGGATAATATTCTCCAGCAACAAAACCTCGTATCTGCTGGCTTAATGGTTAGGGCTTTAAAGTGTTACCAAACAGCCAGCCAAAACATATGTTACATTAAAATACCATTAGTTGCTCCATTTTGCTGTTATCCACCATTTTGTGAAGTTAACTTTTCAACTTCTTGGAAGTCACCTGATTTTGGAGAAATCACAAGATTATCTCTCCCTTCCAAATGTCAGCCAGCTTAAGGAATGTCACAAAACTACCCTTCTCCTTTTCACCCCAGTATCTCCCAGTCCTCTCCACTAATAAGAAACCAGATATCTCATTTCCTACATCCATTTTTTCCTGTTTTCCCTCCCTCCAAATTGTATGTTAACTGTGTAGAAACCATTGGTTAATAGCCTTGGCTACAAAAACACTGGACCCAGTTTTTGTGTGCACAAACATTGTTAAATAAATCACTGTCTGGATGTTTTCAGGTCTTTTATTCTATGACAACAGAAATCAAGTAAAAATCTTTATATAACCAGAAGTAAATCATTAATAGCTTATTAGAAAATTCTATTATTTGAAAACCTTGTAAAATAAACTGGCATATAACATGGTCCTCATCTGAAGCCTCAGTTAAATACCCTAACAACTCAGAATTGCATTTGATAATGTGGCTCAGAAGAACTACAGTCTATTGAAACCTCTGTCACCTCCATCATCTATCGCCCTCTTTCACATGGCAGAAGACAGCATTTCAAATCTGAGAAACAAACAGTACAGTTCCACTGATTTTTTTTGAGTATGTAAAAGGGAGTAATATGAAACAGATTGGAAAGATCTGTTGGATCCAGACCATAAATGGTATTAAATTTCAGGCAAAGGAGTTTATATTTTATCCAAGAGGTAATAGGTGGCCAAAAAAGTTTTTGAGCAAGAGAATGATATGGTTATAACTGCACCTTAGGAAGATCACTTTGGCAGTTATGTGAAGGATAGACATGAGAGGAGAGAACTGGAGAAAGGGAGATCATTTTGGAGATGATTCGAATAATATAAACTCGAGATAGAAAGGTTTTTAAATGAAGGAAGATGATCACAGGAGTGGAAAATGGAATGGATGTTGGGGAGATAGATTGAACAGAACTTGGCAATTAGGTTTCCAACCTAGGTGACTAGGAAGATGTACATATATCAAGAAAAATAGGGGAGTTCAGACTTAGAAATGATGTTGGAAGAGAAGATGATGAGATCGATTTCAGACAAGTAGAGTAGGAGGCAAGAGCAGGACTTCAAAGTGAAAATGTTCAATATGAATTTAAAGATGGAAAATTGATACTCAAGAGAATGATTACGAATAATTATATAGGTTTAGGAGTCATCTAGGTGGATGAAGTGAGAATAGAAAGATGCTATAGCCTTGGATTAAAATCACATCTACAAGAATAGGAGATGACAATGAAACTGTGCAAGAGATGGAAAAGAAATGACCAAACAGAAGAAGAATCAGCAAAAGCATGTCACAAAAGCTAAATGAGGATAGAGTATCTAAGAAGAAGGGGTGGCCAATATTGTCAAATGGTGCAGAAAAGTCAAGGATGTGAACTGAGAGAAAGTCAGTGGATTTAATAAGTAAGAGGTCATGGGTGGACTACATGAGAATAGTCCCAGTAGAGTGGTTGGGGTGAGTGAAAATGAGGGAATAGAGAGGAAGTAGAAACAAGGAATCTAGTGGGGGGTCCCCTCAGGAGTTTAGGAATGAAAGGGAAGAGAAACAAAGGAGAAAAGCTTGGAGGGAATGGCAAGGTCAAGAGAATATTTTTAAAGAATTTCAGAGACCTGCAAGGGGGGTGGGGGAGAAGGGAAGGAAAGAGAGATTATCATGGGGTAAGTCCCTAGAAGATATCAAAAAGGATAGAATCAAAGAAGACAAGGTTGCCTTGGAAAGGAGAAGGGCCACCTCTTCCTCTGAGGCCAAAGGGGAAAAGATAAAAATGAATAAATATGGAGGGAGATTTTGAGACAAGGAAGAATCTCAAAATGGATGGCCTCAATTGTTTCAGCGACATAAGAGTTATGTGATTTTACTGAAACAAAGGGCTGATGGATGAGCTAGATGCTTGAGGAGATGAGAAATGGTTTGAAACTTCTGTGAGGGGGTTGTATTAATTTAGGGCAGAGAGCTATAGTGTCTGACCTAGGACTGAAGGCCTTCACTTTCATTCTCAGACATCAGTCCAGACTCAAAGATGTGACTCTGGCCTAGGGAAGGCTTTAGTGGGAATATGTTCAGAGAAGGAGCAAAGGAAAACATTGGGTCAGAGCAATATAGGAGCTTAAATTCATTCCAGTGGATGCTTGAAGAAAGTCCTTAATGGTTTCCGGACCTATGGCCAGTACCTCACCACATTATGGGCTCTGGTATATTAATATCCCTGTCAATCCATATATATTTAAGAAATAGTTTAAGAACTAGTTCTATGCCTAGACATATTTAAGAACTAGTTGTATTCCTAGCACTGTACCAGAGACAAGACAAGAATGAAATGTGGTCTGTACTCTCTAAAAGCTTACAGTCTATTTTAGGACTATGCAACTACAGAGCTATCTTAATTGCTAAATAATTTGATCTTTATTGTAGTGTCTGTCTTTCTATCTACTTGTGCCCTCCTCCATTTCCAATGACACAGACTGGTGGGATTTTTGGCCCAACACAAGAACAGGAGAGGGGATGACCATAGTAGAGAAGGGTGCTAAGATCAAGGTCATAGAGGGATGCAAGGACAAAATATGCTTCAACAAGGTTGGCTGCTAAGTTCCAATTCACACTGAATTTCACATTCCATGCTTCTGTTAAGCCACATTCCTGAGTCCAGAGTTATTGTGCCTTCCTATAAATATTGTCCCTCCTAGAAACTTGAGGTGAATATGAAGCAGGAATTGTGAGGCATTATCATCATTCATTTCCTACTCATGAAGGAAACAACCAGAAGAAACTAAACAAACTCAAACTGTGTATTTTTAAGAACCCCTGTGTTCATAGCAATCCTATCTGCTGCTCAGGGTCTGACAGAGCCTGCAGGTATACAGCCCCTAGGTAGATGTTATATTATGTAGTTTTTATTTTTTTAATTTATGAAATAAAACAAGCATTTCATAATTTCAAAAAGATGTTTGCACATGAAACTGCAAATCTATTATGTACAACTTGCTATTCCTTTTAAATATATAATAAAGTTATCATGTAACTTATTTCTTTTTTTCTTCCTTCCCCCTCCCTGTGCTATAAATGGCTACCATTACATGCAAATATGTGCAAGTAGGTATATATGTGTGTGTATATGTATGTATATACATATATAATGTACGTATATATTTGTGTAGTATATACTATGTGTGTATATGTATGTATATATTCTATATAATTATTCTATGCCTACTTCTACTTATATGTATTTTTTCATTGCTTTTATGTATGTATATATTCTATATAATTATTCTATGCCTACTTCTACTTATATGTATTTTTTCATTGCTTTTATCATTCCTCTGCTAAGAGTAAATACTGTATACAGTAACCAAGAATGCTTGCCTGTTCTGTTGATAATCAGCTACATTGTACCAAAATTATGTGACTGGGGTTCACTGAAATAGATCCAGTTCAAGAAAAAGGCAGAATTTTGTCAGTGGAATGGATGGAGGCTCAAAAGCTGTTCTGATTGTGTAAATCCACAAAGCCAAACACTCCCAGAAAACAAGACAATGCTATGCTGCAGAGAAAGGCAGAGAGGAGGATGGAAGGTCATTCAGGATCTAAATCCAGTAGAAAACTTGGAGCATTCTCAGGATTTCTGTCCAGAAGGGTGGAGGGAGGCATGCAACCTCCAGGGTGAATATGTAACAACCTTAGCTCCTAATCTCAATAGTTCTAGAGCTCTAGATGCTAGTGGGAGTGAAATTACAATGAGTATAAATGAGGTCAGAGAAGAGATAGATCATTGTGTGCTGACATGGTCAATGAAAACTAATGCAAAATACAAAACTTGATCTCCATCCCAAGAGAAGGAAAGGGAACTGAAAATGAGCCTGGTACAGGGGAGAAAGCTAGAGAGGCTAGGCGGCACACTATATAGCTCAACCTCGTCATCTTATCGAAAGCAATAGTAGTATTCCATATCTATCTAGCACTTTAAGGCTTACAAAGTGAGGGGAAGCTAGGTGGCACAGTGGGTAGTGTACCAGCCCTGGAATCAGGAAGACCTGAGTTCAGATTTAACCCGACACTAGCTGTGTGACCCTGAACAAGTCACTTAACTCTGTTTTCCTCCAAAAAAAAAAAGACTTGTAAAGTGCTTTCTTCACTATGACACTATGAAGGAGATATTGACAGGTGAAGAAACAGAAACTAGAGAGATTAAGTGCCAGGTCGTCTGATTACAAATTCAGATCACTTTCTTCTATGCCATATTCTCTTTTAAGCTATGCTGCTATCCTTAAATCAGAAAAAAAATTAGTCCCAGAAGAGCAGATGACTCACCCAAGGTCATATAATAAGTTAATAGAGACAGTTAAGGGGTACAATGGAGAGAGCACTGGGGCCTGAAATAAGGAAGACCTGAGTTCAAATCCAGCCTCACACACTTACAGCTGCATGATCCTGGGCAAGTCACTTAACCTCTTTCTGCTTCTGTTTATTTGTAAAATAGGGATTATAATAGCATCAACCTCCCAGGGTTGTTGTGGGGATAAAATGAGATAATATTTGTAAAATTCTTTGCAAACCTTAAAGCATTATAAGAATGCTAGCTATTATTAGTGACTGATTGAGGACTGGAAGGCAGCTGTTTCATGTTTGTGTAGGTGTAGGCATATGTGTGGGTGTGTGTAGCTAGTTATTGCTAATTCTCTCTCCATTTTCACCTTTGTCAATGAACAATCTTATTTTTAACCCAGTAACCTTTGTTGAGGGGCTCTCCATCTCCAAATCCCCCATCTGCAAACTTGACTGGTGTCATGGGAGAAGCCTGAGGGACTGGAGCATTCAGAGAAGGGACTGTTCCCTGACCTGGCCTGCCAGCCTCTGAACTCTGCTTGAGTCTAACAGTGAGCAACAGAGGCGAGGCTTCAAAAGCCCCCAACAGGCAGATTAGAGAAAATCATAATCAGAAGAGGCCTCTCTGCACAATCAGGTTCTGACTGATGGGGATTCAAAGCTGCTCAAAGGAATAAAATTGCCAATTTCCTAGCTTTATGTTATCCTTAAAAAGCCTCTTTTTTTGCCCTTAATCAGATGGCAAGAAAGGCCTGTTCTTGATGCCTCAGCTGCCAGTCCCTGACGGCTTTTTGAGGCACAGGATGATTTGCCCTCCCAATGAGAAGACTGGAGAGCTGGAGGGGCCAGCCTGCTCTGACACCTCAAGGCCAATGAAGCAGAACCAGCAAAAAAAACTAAGAATTTTGAAGGCAGAGGACTTGATGGAGAAAAGGCCTGACCAGTCCTGATACTCTGAAGGCCACAGTGTCTGCCTCAGGGGCCTAGACCAGAGGGGTGGGTGCCACAACAAACTGTTCTTGCAGACTCTAAAAGAGAAGGGGGGGGGGGGGACGACAGCAAAAGATAGAGTCAAGGAACAAGAAGTGGTCAGTACAGTATTCTAAGAGACTGAAGAATAAAGGTGCAGCTGAGAACAGTGTGTTTGTGAAATTTGCCATCATTAGCTGTAGCAGGAGCCCACTTCTGGGTGTCATGAACAATAGCAATTTCCCATCCTTCACTCCATTGGGCAGACATCCATCAGCATCATTCCTCAAACTTGTTGGAGTCCCTATTTCCTTTGCTTTAATAATTCCTTTTCTATTCCTGTCTGATTGCAAATCTTGGAGCAGGGGGTGGGGAACCTGTGGCCTCAAGGTCACATGTGACCCTCTAGGTTCTCAAGTGCGGCCCTTTGACTGAGTCCAAGTTTTACAGAACAAATCCTTTTATTTAGGGAATTTGTTCCATGATGTTTGGATTCAGTCAAAAGGCCACACCCAAGGACCTAGAGGGCCATGTGTGAACTCAAGGTTGCAAGTTCCTCACCCCTGATCTGGAGTATCAAATTGGGTGAATACTAGGCCCATATAGCAATCTCTTTCTGTGGCTTCTAGATCAAGGTAATGTTCACTTGAATATTTTTCCTGTCTTATTAGTCATGTTGTGAAAAGAACATAATTAAATACCTCTATAATTAAGTAAAAACAATAGCCAAGAGTCATTATTAACATTTATTAAGTACTATTTTATGATTTACAAAGCCTCTTACAAATGTTATCTCATTTAATCCTTTCAAGAACCTTATGAGGTAATTACAGATGGGGAAACTGAGGCTCAGAAGGGCTCTTTCCCATTCATATTTTTAATCCAAGAAGCATCAATTGGTCCATGGAGAAGAGAATTTCTATGGAGCAAGTGGACTTCTGAGTAGTCACTTCTCACATGTACCTAGATTATGTAAAAAATAGATAATCATTCTGGATTCACAATCACACAAGTTTTGGGCCTGAGGATAATATGTTGTGCTCTAGAGGAGAGAATAGAGACTTCCTAATCTGCTAGTCTCTTGTCAGCCTTAGGGTCTGAGAGAGGATGGACATCATCTATCTCTTGACTGGTCTGAGAAGTCAAAACTGTTTTCATAATATGAGTAAAATGTTTTAATTTCTAATCCACTAAATGTTGATAGATATAATCCACATAAACAAAAAAGAGCTTTTTGGAGTGCCTTAATTTTAAAGTGTGTAAAAAAGTCCAAAAATAAAATGTTTGAGAACCACTGGTCAAGCATGATTTGCTCTTAACCAACTAATGCTTGCTTCTGCCAAACCCCACTCTCTTTCCTAAGAGGTCCTACATCATAGGCTTAGTAAATCATTCTTTATTTTTCCAGGGATTGATACCAATCTATAAAGTTTGCCTTTCCTTCCTCTTTGGAAATCAAGGTGTTTGTCCCATCCAGAGGTTTATGGAACTTCTATTCTCTACGGAGCTTCAAAGATGATTGACAGTTTTACAAACGCATCTGAGAATTCTTCACCTACTCTAGTAACATCTCTGGGCCCACAAAATCCAACTTATTTAAAGCACCAAAGTCTTCTCTTAGTGTCCTCTCAACAATCTTGGACTTCAGTTCCCTATTAACTGCATTTGTCTGTATCCTTTCCAGTTTGAAGATCATTCTGCTTGCTGGAAAAGACCTATTCAAACAAAGAGCTGGCCGGTTCTACTTTTTCTTTGTTAATAATCCACCATATGTCCTGGAAACTGAATCTATCCCTTTCTTGATCTTCCTCTACATATAACTTTAAAAAAAAAGGTTTGGGGTGGGGCAGAGTCAAGATGGCAGAGTAGTAACAGCATTTCTGCATAGCTCCTGCTCCCACCACTTCCAAATTTATATAAAAGGTGACTCTGAACAAACTCTGGAGCTACAGAACCTGCTAAATGAGACAGAGAAGCTAACCTCCCACTGAGGACAGCCTGGCAGACTGGCAGGGAGTGGCCAGTGCAGAGCTCTGGGAGCCAAGCCCAGGCCCACCTGAGTTGGAGGTTTTAGCCCCAGGACAGCCAGACCAGCAACCAGCTGGAGGGATACCAGAACACCAGCAGCTGTGGCGTTTCCAGAATTACCAAAACATAGGTGCCCAGGGCAAAGTAAGAGGTCAGTGCAGTATGGCCTTTGGGACTGGTTGGGAGAGCATGTGGCCTCATTCCCCTAGGGGTGAGAAGCTGCTGATTAGTCTCAGCACAGACTCCATGTTGCAGCTTCAGCTCCTGGCCTGCGAACTGTAGGGAGATCCAGTGATGGGGAGGGGGGTGGATAGGGGAGGGCAATTGCTCTTGCTTTAACCTTCTTGGATCTGGATTATGGTCTGGGGAGGAGGTCTTGGGGTGTGTGATCAGCTTGCCAGAGCGTGTGGAGGCTTTGGAGAGGGCACCCAGCCAATACCTCTGGCAACTGAGAAAACCCCACCATTTGGGACAGAAGCTCCCTTGGCTGGTGGCAGAGTACTACTGTGGCAACAAGCCCAAAAGTCAAGCAATTGAATGGCAACATGCCTAGGCAAAGGAAACAAAATAAACAGAAAAATTCAACAGTAGACTCCTATTTTGGGGGCAAAGAGGATTGAAGCATGGAACAAGAGGAGGAATGGGAGGTCAGAACTCCTGCACCAAAAGCCCCAAATGAAAATACAAGCTGGTTACAGGCCATAGAGGACCTTAAGAAGCAGATAAGAGAAGTGGGGGGGGAAATTGGGAAGAGAAATGAGAAAGATGCAAGAAAAGTATGAAATGAGAGTCAACAGCCTGACTGAGCAAAATAACTCCTTAAAAAATAGACTAACTCAAATGCAAAAGAGGCTCAAAAAGTCAATGAGGAGAAGAATGCCTTAAAAAGACGAATTTGCCAGATGGAAAAAGAATCTCAAAAGCTCACTGAGAAGAATCATTCCTTCAGAATTAGATTGGAGCAAATGGAAGCTAGTGACTTTATGAGAAATCAAGATGCTGTTAAGCAGATCCAAACAAATTAAAGAATAGAAGGCAATGTGAAATCTCTCCATGGGAAAAACCACTGAACTGGAAAATAGATCCAGGAGAGATAATCTAAAAATCATTGGACTACCTGAAAACCATAATCAAAGAAAGAACCTAGAAATCACCCTTCAAAAAATTCTCAAGGAAAATTGCCCTGATGTTTTAGAACCAGAGGGCAAAATAGAGGTTAAAAGAATCCACCAATTACATCCTGAAAAAGAAAACTCCCAGGAATATTATCACCAGTTTCCAGAATTCCTGGGTCAAGGAGAAAATATTACAAGCAGCCAGGAAGAAACAATTTCAATGTTGCAGAAACACAATAAGAATAGCACAGGATCTGGCAGCTTCTACATTGAGGGACCCAAGGGCTTGGAATATGATATTCCAGAGGGCAAAGGAACTGGGATTAAAACCAAGAATCACCTTCCCAGCAAAGGGCTGAGTATCATGTTTCAGGGGAAAATATGGTCATTCAGTGCAATAGAGGACTTTCAAGCACTCTTGATGAAAAAACCAGAGTTGAATAGAAAATTTGACATTCAGATATAAGAAGCAAGAGATGCTTGAGAAGGTAAACAGAGAAAAGAAATCATTATGAACTTATCAAAGTTGAACTATTTACATTCCTACATGGGAAAACAATAACTGTAACTGATGAAACTTTTTTCAGTATTAAATAGTTGAAGACAGGTATATGGGCACATGAATACATATGTGAATATGTATATATATATATGTTTACAGGTATACATAGAGGACACAGGTAGAATTTAATAGGAAGGGATGATATTTAAAAGGTGAAATTAAGAGGTGAGAGAGGAATATAACAAGAGGAGATGGGGAGAGACAGAATGGGGTAAACTATCTCATACAGAAGAGGCAAGGGAAAATGGTTACAAGGGAGGGGAAGAACAGGAAGGCAAAAAGGCAAAAAGGCAAAACCTTATTCTCATTGACTTCGGCTCAGGGAGAGAATGATGTACATACTAAATAGGATATTTCACCCTACAGGAGAGTAGAGGGGAAGGGGATGAGAGGGGAGATGATGGAAAGGAGGGTGGGAGGGAAGGGGGGAGGGAAGTTGGAAGCACCCACTTTTAAAAAGGGACAGGATCAAAGTAGGGAATAGACCAAGTGGGAGGTGGGATAGGAGGAAGGGAAATACAGTCAGTCTTTTACAATATATCTACTATGGTAATGCTTTGCATAGCTATACATGTACAACATATACTGAATTGCTTATCTTCCCAGTAAGGGTAGGTGACAAGGGAGGAAGGGAATGAATCTGGAATTCAAAGTTTTAAAATCATATGTTTAAAAATATATAAATACTATTATTAATACCATTTTACATATAATTGGGAAGCAAGATATACAGTCATTGGGACACAGAGATTCACCTTGCCCTACTGAAAAAATCAAAGGGGGTATGGGAGAATATATGGGAGAGAGGAGACGTGGTGAGGGCATATCCTGTGAAACTGCTATTCTGGGGTGGGGGGTAGGGAAAAAATAAGGAAAAAACTCTAACTCAAAATCTGATGGAAATGAATGATATAAACCAGAAGTTAATAAAGCATTTGGAAAAAAAAGCTTTTCATCACAAGCTGGGGTTTAGCCTTCCTCATGTGATTATTACAATTTTATGTTAGTCTTAGGTCATCTCTGCTTCATCTTTGAATATGTTCCCCTGCTCCTATCTTTTATATGCATCGTTTTTTCAGGATGAGTTTGTCAGAGAGCTCCCTGTGTGGCCACATTGTTTGTATAGATGCCTCTCCCTTTTGCTTGACATGATTCACAGATTCACAGTTGAAAGGAATCTTAAGGGCCATATTATCAAACTGGGATCATGAACTGATTGCCAAAATGAGTTTTTTAAGAGTTTCCCCTTCTTGAAATTTTTCCTTTTTTAGTATCCATTATATAATAGATCAATTCTACAAATAAATTATAAGTAGTAGTCCTATCAGTACAAACTTTCTGAAACCCATTTTTGTAAACTCTAGGACATATGGTTGATTATTTTCATATACTGAATTATCCTTAATTGTAGAGACATGCAAGTTTTTCAGTAGTAGACCAGAGAAATCATGTGTGCAGACTGTAGAAACTTAATTATGTAAATTCAATTTCAATTACAATTACTAATTCATCTAAGTCTGCTAACATGATGCTTGGTGCCTGTCAGTTGCATAATCACAGTGTCAGACAAGTGATTAGATGTTATTCATTCATATGTGCTAGCTGATTATATGTGGCCTGGTTACATAGTAAGTCCTTAATAAATTCTTATTGATTAAATCACTGATTGAAACACTGCACCACACTTTGATATAGTTCCTGGGAGCAAAATATCTACTAAGGCCACCAGGGAGCGACGCAAGCCCAAGTTCCTCTAACTCACTCTCCCTATACAGGAAGAAGCTCCTGGACCTCAGGATTGGGTATTTGCCTTATTACCACATGAAATACCACAGTCCCATTGTCTCCCTTCACCTGAGTTTCTATCTAGTCTAAGGAGTATGAAAATTCCCATAAAGATCCATAACTAGCTTGGGTCATGTTGCCATTCACCCAGGCTTTTAATCACTTTCCCAAGTTTTCATGACCTGAAAGGATTATTCTTGCACATGTTGACTCTTTACTATAGGGAGAACAAAATTAACAATGTCAACTTAAAAACTCATGAGTAGAAAGAAACCAACTATTCCTAGTGAGAAGTGAAATCTTGATTACCTCATGCATTCTTCTATGCTTGATATGTCTAAGGACCACATAGGTAAGCAATTGCCCCCCAAACACTGACCTCATAGCAGTCCCCTTGGAGGCTCACCATAATTCCTTCCTACTGGCACACCCTCTGACACTATTCTCTCCGCTCAGACTCTGGTGGGCCAGATTCTCAGAAGGCAGCTGACTACTCTTCACCTCAGAGTTCTAGGGGCTGGCCCTAGGGGTTGGGATTTCTAGTACTATCACCCACAAGTGTGTACACTTGTGTGCACCCCACTGATTAGCAGCCAGAGTGATTTGCTTTTAGAAAGGTTATCTATAGCCATATGAAAAAATGCACCAAATCACTAATAATTAGAGAAACACAAATTAAAGTAATTCTGAGGTTCCATCTCACATTCATTAGATTGGCAAAGATAACAAAAATGGAAAAAGACAAATGTTGGTTGGGTTGCAGGAAAACAGGCACATGGATTTATTAGTAGTAGAACTGTGAATTGGTTCAGTCATTCTGAAAGGCAATTTGGAACTATGCATCAAAAGTTGTTAAACTGTTCATGCCCTTGATACAGCTATATCACTACTAGGCATATACCCTGAGGAGACTGGAGAAAAAGGAAAAGGTCTATAATTACAACATGATTGTAGCAACTCTGTGGTGGTAAAGAACTGGAGGTAAAGGGGATGCCAATCACTTGGGGAATGACTGGACAAGTTGTCAAATGTGAATATAATGGAATAGCATTTTGCTGTAAGAAATGAGGAAGAAATGGTTTCAAAGGAACATGAAAAGTCCTATGTGATCAGATACAAAGTGAGCAAGACTAGAAGAATAATTATTATAAAATAGTCTAAAATGTATTATAAATTATAAATATTCTAAATTAATGTTTATATTGTGTATAATTATATTAAAAAAACAAATAATTGTGAAAGACTTAACTAAGAGAAACTAAATAATCAACCATTATTCCAGAGGAATAATAAAGAACTTTTCCCATCTCCTGACAGAGAGAAGATAAATAACAAATGAATTTTTAGACATGAGCAATGTGAGAATAAGTTTTGCTTGACTGTGGTCATGTGATGCAGGGATTCTATATTTCTTCCTTTTCCTTTCATTGCGGGGGGGAGAGATGAGAGAGGGAGAAAAATGAATGCTTGATAATTGAAATCTTATACATATATATGTATATGTATATATATGTATATATGTTATATGTATTTTTTAATATAAAGGGTAGGGTGGTGTGACAATTAAAAATTTCCAAGAGATAGAGTTTCTGGGTAAATTATAATCAATTTTGTTAATAATGTCTAGAAAGCAGTTAACAAAATAGTTTATTATTCCCCTCCATAAGTAAAAAGATAGAGCCTGTCAAACCTTCAGGATTTATAGTCTTTTCAAAGGGAGTGCACCTGAGAGTGGAAATCAACCCTGATTGGTTAACAAGTAATGAGAAAATGAATATTATAATAAAAGGTGAGCTTATTCCAATGAGGGTCTTGGTGTATGTGACAATGAATGCCCAGTCTTGATCAATATCCATATCACCCATCTGACAAAAGGGAGAATCCATATTTTCCTAGACCTGTCTGAGTAAACATAATGAGCAAGAATCTACCAATTCACCTAAACTTAGAATTTCTTTACTCTCTTTGACTAGATCTTAGCCTTCCTGGCTGGGTAAGTCTTGCCCAAGATTTCCCACAATGGTTGATTTCTGGATGAGGAAATGGGAAACTCTTTATTCTTAATTCAATAATTGGTTATTGATATATGAAAGGAATAATCATTTGTCTCAATGGTTCTCACAGAAACATCCTCCCAAATCAGCAGTGTACTTTCCCCTTCCACACACAGAGTCCCTAAGGAAAGCAGGCCTGAACTTAGAAAGCGTATGTATTATATAAATACATTATTATATCAAGTGTATGAACAAATATAATCTCATTTGATCCTCACAACAACCCTGGAAGGTAGGTGTTATTAACTTCCCCATTTTATAATTGAGGAAACTGAGGCAGACAAAGGTTAAGTGACAAGGTCAGAGACACACAGTTATTAAGTGTCTGAGGCTGGATTTTAATTTGGGTCTTCCTGAATTCAGGCAAGCCACTCTATCTACTATGCCACCTATCTTCTGTTATGGGAATGGGAATCTGAAGATCTTCCCTGCCCCTTGATAGGCTTAAGTGACTCTGAGAACCTTCCCTGATTTGAAAACATACTCTGCCCCCTAATGGGCTGAATGTGGTCATCTGGAGCCTGTGGTGGGAGGTCTGTTCTTCAGGAACACCCACACCTTGTTACTTTGTGATTGGGCAGAGGGTTGTGATGACCCAGGAGAAGGCTATATATACCCTGATGTGAGGTTTTGCTGTTCAGCTCACTTTGGGAAGAGTTGTGTGACATGGCCAAATGAGACTCTGGGCATCCATTGAGCCACCCAGCTTTGAAAACCTAGATGTTGGTGCTTCCCTCTCTGGTAACTGACTAGGTATGGATGTAATGGTCAGACAGTGGGAAGCCCTGTCTGCTGATCTGTTTCTCTGCTTATAATTTCTGTTTGTATATGTTTGATTAAAATAAGATTGTTAACCCATTTTGAGTTGCTTTCCTAAGAACCTGTGTTGGCAGCCACCCTGGGTATGCTAAAGTGGTTGCTGCTACATCTGCTTCTGGTGGGGGAAAAAACCCAACCAAGCCCTAAGCAGGCCACATCTCAAAGTGAGATGGCCTGCATTGGGTTCACCCATGTGTTGGACCTTAGTTATCTGTTGCTTTGGGAGATTCAGTTTTCCTTCAAAATGGTAGGTAGTCTCTGAAGTGTTGTGAGATCTTTGGATGAAGGTCTCCCACAGTTCATTTTTCCCATATTGTAGAAGGATCAATGACAGCGCACATCTAAAGTTATTTTGACGCTGAAGAAGAGTTCTAAACAACTAGTCCCAATACATAACATCCCAGGGGTGGATGGTGCATCAATGGCCACTGGACTATGTCTGAGAGCAGCTCAGATGTCAGAAGCTAATCAAGAAAGGCAGAATCCAAGGGCACCTTCTGAGGCCTTCCAGGAAAAGAAGATCCCAATCTATCACAGAAATACAGAATAATCAGAGTTGGAAGGAACCTTAGAAGCCATCTAGTCCAAAACGTCTGAACAGTAATCACCACTATGACACACCCAACAAGCAGTCATCTATCTCTTGCTTGAAGACTTCTGATGAGGAAGAACCAACTACAAAGCCCTATCCATCCCTCCCCCACTGCAATCCATTCACTCTTGGTTGCCTAATTGTCAGCGTTACATTTTATCAAGTCTAAATCTACCTCCTTGAAACTGCTGTTCCTTGGGGAATGGCTGAACAAATTGCGGTATTCGATTATGATGGAATACAATGGTACTATAGGAAACAATAAGCAGGATGCTCTCAGAGAAACCTGGAAAGACTTACATGAGCTGATACAAAGTGAAATGTATAGTGCACAAAGTAACAGCAACATTATAGGGTAATCAGCTGTGAATGACTTGGCTATTCTCAGCAATACAACCACCCAAGACAACTCTGAAGGACTTACAGTGAAAAATACTATCCATCCCCAGAGAAAGAACTGATGGAGTCTGAATGCAGATTGAAGCATAGTTTTAAACTTCATTTTTCTTGAGTTTTTTTTCATTTTTTTTCACATCATGACTGTTATGAATATGTTTTGCATGACTACACATGTATAACCTACATCGAACTGCTTTCCTTCTCAATGAAGGGGAATGGGGAGGGAGGGAGGGAGGGAGAGAGAGAATTTGGAACTCAAGTTTTTAAAATGAGTGTTAAAAGTTGTTTTTACATGTAAATGGGGGAAAATAAAAGACTAAATAATTTTTTTAAAAAGAAACTATCATTCCTAGCTTTGTTCTTTGAGGCTATGCAGAAAAAGGTCAGAAACAGGCATAGTCCCAGAACCAGCCAATATGTATAACCGTTCATGAGAATCAGCTGCTTATTAACATCTATGGCCTTTTCTTGTTGTTGTTTTTGTTGTTGTTGTTGTTGTATTGTAATTTTGGTTACCCTGGAAGTAGATAATGCAGCCTGATTGCCTTGGCTGTCTGCTCAGCCGCTCTCTGAAGTGTCCAATAGGATTTAAAGGCCCTTTACCAGGGGAATCTCATAGAGCCTGACAAGCAGAAACCTAAAGAAATACCAAGCCCTCAGGGTCCTGGCTGACACCTGCACAGCAGGCATGAGTGGGCAGGGGGGGCCCACATGGAATCTGAAGCTGCTCCTGCCTGAGAGCCTGCAGATGCCAAAGGGAAGGTGAGGCATCCCACAGGTGGGATCTTGGGTAATGACTCATGTTTTAGGCAGGTGACAGCACAGGGTTTAACTTGATGATGGATGGACAAAATATTTAGCAGGAATTATGAGCTGAACATGATGCTAACAGCTATTGATTAAAAAATATGTCTTTGTCACTCTGGCCTTCAGAAATCCCCAAGAAGAATGAAGCCTATTTTAAAATATTAAAAAATCAATATATTGAATAAATGACAAAGAATATCTTTTTTGTGGTGGGGGGGCTGCACCTGGAGAAGTCTGACTATTTTTAATAAAGTTCCCCTCCTGAAAACAGGCCTAAGAGCTGATAGTGAGTACAACAGCTCCCTAGGAGGACAGGACTGGAGGGTGCTGTGTTTGTGCTTGTAGACCCTGCAAGGCCAGGAAGAGCTGTGCAACTAAATCCCAAAGCTATTTACCCCTCACATCTCTTGTAAGATTATAGATTAAGAAATGGTCAAGGGGGCAGCACTGGACAATGGAAAGAACACTAGATCTGATGTCAGAGAACCAGGATCCAAACATTGCCTCAGACACATCCTACTTGTGTGACCTTGGACAAAACACCCTCTAGGTCTCAGTTTTCTGAATTGTAAAATAAGGATTTAGCCAGTTCCTGTCTCCATGCCTGGAATGTCCTTACTTCCAGCTCCTACCTTCTTTCAAGACTCAGCTTAAATTCTGTATTCTGTAGGAGATCTGTAGACCTTTACCTCTGATATTTCATATATACTCAAGAATAATGATAATAGCTATCATTTATATAATGCTTACTAAGGGCCAGGCACTGTGCTAAATACTTTACAATTCTTATTTTACTTGATCCTCACAACAGCCCTGGGAGGTAGGTGTTTTTAATATCATCCCATTTTACAGATGAAGAAACTGAGGCAAAGTTTAAGTGACTTGCTCAGGGTCACACAGCTAGTAAGTATCTGGATCTGGATTTGAACTCAGGTCTTCCTGATTCCAGGTCCAACCCTCTACCCACTTTACCACCCAGCTGCCTTTTGTATATAATTAGCTACTTGTAAGTTTTCTCCCACCCTTAGAATGTGAGCTTCTTAACAGCTGGAACCATGATTTTTGCTTTTCTGTCCCCAGTGTCAGGTACATAGTAAGTACTTAATTATAGATGCATAATAAATGGTTGACTGGCTAACCCATATGGCCTCTGAAGTCCCTTCAAGGTGATCCTTTTATTAACTCAACCCCTTCATCTTAAAAATAAGTCCCAGCAGAATCAAAAAGCCTACGTATAAGTTGCAGAGGCAGGATTCCACTCCTGGTCAGTTCCTGGCCATGGACCACCCAAGATTACCCAGAAATCTCTGTGGTCAATTATCAGCAAGCTCTCCTCCACCTAACCCAAATCAAAACAATGGCAGAAGCCTAGAGTTGACTGAAGCATAGTGATCTCCACTGTGATGCTGGCTGCAGTCAGAGAGGCAAAGATAACAATGGCAGCCAATGGTAGAGGGCTGAATCACACAGGGTTCAAGTCTCAGGTTTGATATTTGTCTTCTGTGTGACTATGGGCAAATGCTCCAGTCTATAGCAAGGGCCTTGGGACTCTAAAGGGGTCTTGGCAGAAGAGCTAGACCAGCCAATCTATGCTGAAGGTCACCATCTGACTCCTTTTAATTTACATAAGGGAGGGCTACATACATGGTTTAACTTGAAACACCCAAGAATGGGAACATGGAGGAGGAGGAGGAAGGCACAACCAGGGAAGGGTGTTAGAGCATCATTCTCCCTACACACAATGGCAGCAGCTGACATCTTGAAAGCAGAAGGGAGAAAAGATAGGGAAAGGCTATAATAGGGGATATTGCCATTGCTTCAGATATGCTGATCTTAAGACCATGGCAAGTGAAAGACCTAAGTGATGGTCCTGAGAGGGTCTGCCTTCAAACCTTGCTGCAAGATCTTACTCTTCCTCCCTAGTTCAATTCAGCAGAGTAGGATTCCTGACATCACTCAATATCACTTCAGGGATATAAGAGAAAAGGGTTTATTGGTAGAGGAGATCCCTAGCAGGTACATAAGATTGGCTTAGGCAAGGAGAAACCAAAGGAAGCTTGAAGTTTCCAGCCAGGAAGAGCTCAGATATGGGACTTTCCAAGGAGAAGTGCTTATGTCTTGAGCAGAAAGACCACTGATTCTGAACTCAGAGGGCCTGGATCCAAATCCCACTTCTGTTATTTAGCACCTGTGTGAGCATGGACAACTTCACTTCTCCCTAGGATTCAGCTTCCCTCATCTGCATAATGAGGAGGGTGGACTGTGGTAAACCTTTCCACTTTAGAACTATAATTCTGTGAGACAGTCCATGGCAAGAAAGGCTAGGCAACCAGAGGGGTTTATTTTTTGGGTTGTTTTTTTTTTTTTTGAGAAGTTTTAGAGGCAGTAAGGTGGTGCAATGGGTAGAAAATTGGGCCTTGAGTAAAAGAGACAAGAGTTTACACCCAACCTTGAACACTTCTCAGCTGTGGGACCCTGGAAAAGTCACTCAACCTCTGTTTGCCTCAGTTTTCTCAACTATAAAATGGGGGTGATAATAATAACTCCCTACTTTCCAGCATTGTTGTGAGGATCAAATGAGCTAATACTAACAAGTTCGAAGTGCTTAGCACAGTTCCTGGCACATAGTAGATGAATAAATGCTTATTCCTTTCTCTTTCCCTTCTGTAGTTTCAGTTACTCTGAGTCCTACTTTACTCATCAGTAAAATAGGAGCCCCTATTGCCGGCAACTGGGTGGTGCAGTAGATGGAACACTCACCTGAACTCAGGAAGACCTCTCTTCCCGTGTTCAAATCTGGCTTCAGATACTTACTGGCTGTATGGAGCTTCTGCCAAGCCTCACATATTCCTAGAATACTCTCCCTGATCTTTCTTTTGCCCTTTTCTCTGCTGGACTTGTATTTTATGTATCTCTTTACGTGTCAAGGAGAGTTAGGCGGTGCATTGGATAGAACTCAGGCCCTGGAGTCAGGAAGATGCCACTTCCTGAGTTCAAATTTGCTTCAGATATTTACTAACTGTGTGACCTTGAGCAAGTCACTTCACCCTGTCTGACTCAGTTTCTTCATCTGTAAAATGAGCTTGAGAAAGAAATGGCAAACCACTCTAGTACTTCTGCCAAGAAAAACCCCCAAAGAGTCAGACATGACTGAACAACAGCAAAATAAGAGTACTTCACAGAATCTTAGATTTAGAGTGAGAAAGAACCTTGAAAGGTGTCTGGTCCAACACCTTCATTTTGGAAAAAAAAATAATAATGGGCCCTAGAGCAGTTAAATGATTTTTCCGAGATCACCCAGCTGATAACTGGCAGAGCCAAGATCTGAACCCAGGTCTCCTGCCTCCAAACCCAAAGCATTCTCCATTGCACCTTGCAGAAAGTGTTTTGTGAAGTTTAAAGTGCTGTGGAAATGTGAGTTGTTTTCATTCTTTCTTTGATTCATCTCTGTGTCCTGGCCAGCCACAGGATGAGCTAGGTAAAGATAGGTAGAGATAAGACTAACCTTCCCTTAGGTAAAACCCCGATTCTTCATCTTAATCAGCACTCTGCCCCATCTAGGTCTAGAGAACACAGCAAGCCCCCAAGTTCCTTCTTTCCAATCGTCAAAAAGAATGCCCCAGTGGAGCCTTCCCAAGCTTCTTTGACATAAAACAAGGAAGACAGGATGCAATGAGTGATGGAAGAGTTCCAGGAATGGGAGGTAAACACACACCTAGAAACAGCCTCAGGGTGAAACATATATGAACTAATGATGTTAGGACTATGCCTTGGAACACATATCTTATCTTGTTTTCCTCTCTTCCTGTCAGGCCACATACAGGAGCATCCCAGAGACATGTGATTCCTCCCAAGGCTTGACATGCCAAATCAAAGAAGGTGAAAGCTGTTGTGTAATGAACTTTGAAAATGCTGAGTACTTGATGGCCTTGTCCATAGCTGGGGCCCAAGAGGAGAAGAGGAGGAGGAGGAGGAGGAGGAGGAGGAGGAGGAGGAGGAGGAGGAGGAGGAGGAGGAGGAAGTAAGTAAAAAAAAAGTATTGGATTTCAAAGATCTGGCTTCTACTACTTGGTAACTGTATGAACTTGAGCAAGTCACCTACTTTCTGTATACATCAGGCTCTTCATCCATCATGTAAGGGAGAGGAACAAATGGATCCCTAAGGCTCCTTCCTGTTAAAACCATCTATCAGACAATGGAAACTGGTTTAGTCAGTTTAATTTTGGCTGCAGACAGCACTAGACAGTGATGGCACCTGCAGAGGCCCAAACCACAGCTAATCCATTTCAATAAAAAGTTGCACAGAAGGGCATTTTAGGAAAGGTTTTGCCTCATTCTGTCTGCTTACAAAATGGCCATAAAACTCAGATAAGGATTGTGGAATCTAGAAAATGCTAGTGCCTTCCTCTCCTTATACAATAGATGTGATCATGAAAATAAATTTATATTAATTAAATCATATTTTTCCATTGACATTTTTAATTTGGCAGATAGTTTATCTTATCAAAATAATAGTTATAGCTAACATTTACATAGCACTTTCAGGTTTGTGAAGCACTTTACATATATTATCTAATTTAATCCTCACAAGAATCCTAGGAGGTGGGTACTATTATTATCCCTACTTTTAAAATGAGGAAACTGAAGCTGAGGGAAACTAAGCAATTTGATCATGGGCACACATCTAGTAAGTATCTGAGGCAGGATCCAAACTCAGTTCAAACTCCAAGTTCACTACTTTCTTACCACTAAATTACTTAATTTTTAATTGTTTCTATAAACAGTTTACCTTCCTTTCTGGTCATACATTAAGCCAACCAGACAAATATTAGTTAAGGGCCAACTATATGTAAGATAAAGAGTCAGGATGATGTAGCAGATAGGATGCTGGGCTTGAAGTCAATAATTCATAGGTTTAAACCCGGCTTCTGATACTTACCAGCTGTGGGACCCTAGGTAAGTCCTTTAACCTCTGTGTGCCTCAGACAGCTCTCTAGGCCTTGGTGGTAAGAGTTTCCCACATTGACAAAACCATATAATAAAATGTAATAGGAACAAAACACCAAAAATAAATAGGCCAAACAGACCCTGACCTCCACGTGCTTATATCATACTAGGAAAAATGGAGGATTTGACACAAACTATTGTTGTTGTTCAGTCTTATACAACTCTTCATGATCCCATTTGGAGTTTTCTTGGTAAAGATACTGGAGTGTTTTATTATTTCCTTCTCCAGCTCACTTTACAGATGAGGAAACTGAGGCAAATAGGGTTAAGTGACTTGCCCAGGGTCACACAGTAAATGTCTGAGGTCAGATTTGAACTCAGAAAGTAGCATCTTCCTGACTCCAGGGTCTGAGCTCTATCGAATGCACCACTTACCTGTCCTTGACACATACAGAGATACATTAAATACAAGGCAAACAGTGAAATGGGCAAAAGAAAGATCAGCGAGAATGTCCTACGAATATGTGAGACTTGACAAACTTGACAAAAACTCCTGGCAAAGTCCTACAATGGATTATTAAGTGTATGGTGTGTGAATGGTTGGAAAGAGAAGCAACAGCACAAGCTTAGTTAGAACAAACTCTGACAACCTAGTCTCATTTCTTTCTTGAAAAGGTCACTAGATCCATAAATCAAGCATAGCCCACCTTGACTTCAGCAAAACATTTGACAAAGTCTCCCATCACACATATCTTTACGGACAAGATGGATAAATATAGGTGTGATGACTATATAGTTAGATGGATTTGCCCTTGTTTGACCAACTGAATGCTCTGTCCTATCTAAATCAGTTCAGGGGTGGAGAACCATCAAGGAATAGACTTTCTACCCATGGAGGACAGTGGGTATCTTCCAGGATCACAGTAGGCTTTGGATTAGACAGTGAAAAATGGAGATTTTGGTCAAGTCTTTTCACTGCATGGAGTCTCAGTCTGAGATCAAATGACCGAGAACAATTCAGGAGCAGGAAAAAAGTGATTTTCCAATGCCTACTGAAGAGATCAGTATTAGGACCACCCCTTTCTCCATTTCAAAAAGCATTTCAGGCTATTTTCCCATTCAATACAAATCTTTTTTTTAATTCAACAACCACATTTGTGAGTTCTTTCAGTTAACACTGGATTTGTAATCTGGAGAACTGGCTTCAACCTGGGCTCTGACACTTAGTAACTGTGTGGTCATATATAAGTCACTTAACTTCCCTGAGACTCAGTTTCCTCACCTATAAAATGAGTATAACATTACTCTTAATACCCACCTCACAGGATGCTTTTGAGGAAAGTGTTTCTCAAACCTTAAAGCACCACGTGATTCTAAAATGATGATGATGACTATAAGACGATTCATATAGGTCTATGCTATTTGTCCTGGATTTTATGACTCTTTTGGTATATGTCCTTTTTTTAATCTGAGCTTATCAGAGAGCTCCTTGTGCAGCCACATTAGATGCTTCCCATTTTGTTACCATTAATACTGTTCACAACTATGTAGCCAGCTTTTCCATTTTTTTTAATCTCTCATCCCTTATGAACCATCTTCCATTTTAGTCTTCAATGATGGGCTCACTCCTATTTTTCCTGAAACATCTGGAAATCAACTTACCTAAAAACTATGCCCACCCTAGTTATTGCTGATAGTCTTGTTATTTTAATCTAAGATGGCATGGCCATTTTCTCCCAAGGTCCCTTTTACTTCTGTTTCACTAACAATTTCTTCTTTGTTACCATTCAGAGTAGCAGTTGTCCTTATTTCTTCTTTAACCTTCTGAGAGATGGAATCACCAGAATGGTAGGTCAAGCTTTATCTTGTACTTTATCTTTCACAGAATGAGACATAGGAAATAGCTGAGTAACTGGAGTTCCTAATCACTATTTAATCTTTCCCCTTATTTGTTTTATAATCTCTTTTAGGAAAGCATCATCCATAGTTTCCTTCTGGATAAACAATGTATATATAACAATTTTATTCAACAGACATTTATAATGACACCTTTTCTGTTTCTAAGAGCAGGAATTGTTTCAGTTTGTCTTTGTATTCCCAGGGCACTTAATAAATGCTTGTTTATTGATTGATCCAGTCTCCATTTGTCTCCACTTAAATTCTTTCCATTCTGTTTTTACTCTCTGCTTCATAGCTTTCTGCATGGGTGCATACCTTCTTTGTATGTACAGCAAACCCTTAGAAACAGAAATGGCTTGTTACATGGTAGTCTGTGTTTATGCTTCAGAATCATCATCATTTATTAAAAATCACCCTGCTATAGAGGCCCACTGAGTTTTGCAACAAAACATTCCAACTATGTACCAAAAGCAACAGTCTACAAATAGACCTCAATGCAAAGTTTTTCCATCAAGAAAAATGATTGCTGGTGGGGGAAAAAAAGCTAAAGTTATTCATTTAAATGTGTAATAGAATAGTTTAAAGCAGTCATAAATACTCCCCTGTCATGATCAAATATTAAGATTGCAAATGCAATAAACATTAGTACACCATAAATGTCACTGGGGATTCTCATGTGATGCCCAGTGAAATGAGAAACTAAGTGATTGGATATATTGTTTTCTCTGTTTTAATGGCAACAATATGTCACCTATAAAATTACTCAGATATATTAGCTATATTGTAAAAAAAAAAAAAAGGGCTGTGTCCATTTTTAGGCCATTATTCTAGCAAGCTTGAGTTTTGAAAAAAGGTTTTGGTTGGTTTTTTTCTTTCTGTGGGAAAAAAAAAGAATATGCTGCCTAATTTTTAAATAATTGTGTTGTACATTAGATTTGCTAATCTGCAGAGACTATATTTATTTCCCATGTGCATGTTCCATGCCACTGAATGAGGCTGAGCAGTAAAAGGAAAAAAACTATTAAAACACATGCTAATAATTCTCATTTGCCAGCCCATTAAAGGTAGCTTCATTCATAGCGAGTCTGGTTTAGGATCTTTACTAAGGCACCTCCTAGGATGTAGTTGGGGAGGCCTAAGCATGGGGCGGTGGAGAGCATACACTTTCCATTGGAGGTCATGCCAGAGAATATTTATGGAAAGTCATATACTCTCACAGTGGGATCCCTGAGCCTGCTTTGGAAGAGATGCAGAGGCTAGCAAAGGGTCTGTTTAGGAAACAATTGCAGCCGTGTTAATCCAAAGGTAAAATCAAAAAGCTCAGCTGGAGAATTAGCACCCAAAGCTGCAAAACATCGATTCTGTTCACAATTCATGAGCTTGGATATGGGATACAGGGTGGTAGGGGGAAGGGGAAGGGGGAGGGAGGCCTCAGGAGTATTCACTGTCGCCGTAGGGTTATGGGGAAAGTACTGGCCTTAGATTCCAAAGACCTTGTTTCCAAACCCAGGCACTGTCACTTCACATTAGTAACAACAATAACAATGATAGCGATCATTTGTATAGTAACCACTGTGTGCTAGGCCCTGTGCCAACCACTTTACAAAGGGAATCACATCTGATCCTCACAGCAACTCAGAATGGTAGGTGCTCTTATTATCCCCGTTTCACAGCTGAGAAAACTAAGGCAAACAAAAGTTAAGTGACTTGCCCGTGTTTAGTAAGTACATGAGACTGGATTTGAATTCAGGCCTTCCTGACTCCAGGTCCACCATGCCACCTAACTACCCACTACCTAATTAGGTGTAAGTAAGACTTCTCTGAGACTCAGTTTCTTCATCTGTAAAATTAGGACACTAATTAGGCAGAGTAGAAATGTTGGGGCTCACAGGAGAGCAGAGCTATCTGCCTCACCCTCTCTCCAGTGTTGCTAAGAGACATTCGCGGAAAAACAATGCTTGGTCACTCTTTGTTCCTGCTAGAGGCCTGGATGTTGAGAGCTATGCGTGGACACACAGTTTAAGAAGTGGGAGGAGGAGGGGGTAGCGGGAGGAAGCATGGAGATGTCTATGGGGATTGATCAGATGAGTTTAGGGTTGATTTGTGACCCTTTAGTTCAGGTGGTTAGTGTGGCTTTAATGAAAACTGAGGTCACAAGTTCTATGTGGGTCAGCTAGCTTTGATTTATTCTATGGTCAACAACTAACCCTGAAAATTGTCCAAAATATATGTGCCGGACTTCATAGCATTTCTGGCCTTACTAGACAGTGCTGTGACCCACTTCACCATTTGCAATTTTACTGATGTGTGAATTTCTCCTTGTGGAGTTAAGTCTAAGTAATGGACCAAGTCCTTGTGTATACTGGAATTCATTTTTTGCTCATTTGCTGAAAACACCAGCTCTGCTGTGTGTTCTGGGAATATATCTGTATCCAGAGAGAGAGACAGAGAGAGAGAGAGAGAGAGAGAGAGAGAGAGAGAGAGAGAGAGAGAGAGAGAGAGAAAGAGAAAGATGTATGAGTCTGATCACCTCTCCAGGCTCTGAAAATAGCTCCTTGGACCTAGGACAATTGAAGACTGAAGTTCAGGAAGAAAGTTAGAGGATGATTAGAATGCCCAGGTAGGGGCAATCAGTCCTTGCAGGACTTTGGCAGACAGAGAAGGAATGATCCTCAAATCTTGCAGGAAAGGGCTGATCTGAACTGAGGAAAGAGGGGAAGAAATCAAATTGGTACCAAGACAATCTGAGACCAAGCACCTTCCTAGATGGGTCATTAGGGCAGAAGATGAAGAAGGACCAGATTACCATTAAAGAACTAGCTAGCTAGAACCTTGCTGCTCTTCCAAGACCAAAGACATCTGGAAGCACCATGAAAAAGAGTGGCTACTGCCCATGGAGTCTGTGGAAAGTAGAACAAGTAGAGAATTTCTTGCTGGCCTGCCTGCCTCTAATGTGGATGATCTGCCTTGACCTCAGAGATGCTCTATTCCCCATAGGGAACTAAGTATTGCTAAATTGTTTGCTTTAGTCCTTTTGCCCCAAGTATCTTCTAATCCTGAAAGCAGAGGAATAATGAGAATTCAATGGGGGTCTTTCTGAGACCCCTTTTACATGACCCTCTTTGTACATTCCTACTGCCTGATTCACATAGCCCTGATTCACCTTTTAGGAGACTGGAATCTCAGATCCTGACACTAACTTTATTGGTTAAAATCAGTCTCTAACTAGAAATTCTCAAACCTGGGGCAAGCAGAATTGGAGGGGAGATAGTCATTAACTTGGATTAGGAATGGGGAGAGACCCCAGACTATGGAACATTAAGCCTCATAGGGTAAAAGACCCAAGGCTATCACTTTGTTGTGGGGAGACAGAAATACCTTAAGGTCATTCCTGGAAAGGTTGCAGGCTGAAGAAGGAATAGTGTAGAGTCAGGTCAGGATGGGATATTCCTGAGATGTGAACGCTAGGCAGGGAAGTGTAACAGCAAGCACCCTAGCAAACCCAGGATGGCTGCTAGCACAGGTTCTTTGATCTGCTTTTCTAAAGGAAAGCAATTCAAAAAGGACTAACAACCTTACTTAATCAAACATATATATATATAATTTACTTCATTCAGGAAAGAAAGTTAGCACCCTAAACCAGAAAAAATACAAACAGAAATTACAAGCAGACAAAAAATACAGAAAGAGAAAATAACACAATTTAACAGACTAACAGACAGGGCCTCTACCTGTCTGACCATTACATATACACATAGTTAGTTGCCAGAGAGAGACGAACCAACATCTGGGTTTTCAAAGCCAGGAGGCTCAATGGCTACCCAAAGTCTCATCTGGGCAAGGAAGATCTTCAGATTCCCTTACCATTACAGGAAGGGAGGGAAGAAGAAGCCAGGTAGGTTTCTGTTTTTACCTAAACATTCTTGCTAACTTGGTACAAAGCTTAGTCATTTCTACCTCCTGAAGAAATACAAGTACTATTAACAACTTCCAAATTTCAGCAACCTGTGGCAAGCTAGAGTTGCCCCACCCTAGTTAGGGCTCTAGCTGGTTACAAATAACATTGGCTATGAGAACGCAAAAGCAGCTAGATGGCATAGTGGATAACGTGCCAGGCCTGGAAGTTAGGAAGACTTGAGCTCAAATTTGACTTCAGACACTTTGTGTGACCCTGGGCAAGTCATTTAACCCTGTTTACTTCAGTTTCTCATCTATAAAATGAGGTAGTTTAGGGCCATCCATCCCCACTCCTGGAAAAACAGTTCAATGTGAATACCCTTTATCTATAAAGAAAAGTACCCAGAAGCAGTTAGGTGGTACAGTGAATAAAGCCCTGGCCCTGGAGTCGAGAGCCTGAGTTCAAATTTGACCTCAGACACTTACTAGCTGTGTGACCGTGGGCAAGTCACTCCAAAAAAAAGCATTCAGAGTACTACTTCAAGTCTAAGTAAATAGGTCAGACATAAGACCAAATATTCTAGTTCTTTGCCCTCTACCCCTTTTGACAGGTACAGTTGGCTGCTAGCAAACATCTTTATAAAGCTTCTTTATTCTAGGAGATGTGTGGAATCCCACTGGGAGTCACAGAGGACATTTCTGACCACTTGAAAGGAAAGGACTAAATTTGGGACTCCTTCTACAAGGGGAGAAACTGGTTCTATTATTATATTTTCATTTTCTTCCTACACAATAACAGAAAAGTGATGTTCTGTGCCTTTAAGTAGAAGTATCTAACATGCCACCCACAACACTCCCCAGTGCCACCTGAACCAGATGAAAATGTAATTGGGAAATATTTAATGTACTAAGTAAAAATACAATAAAACAGATAATGTTACATTTTGAAATTAAGCTAAAAGCAGCCCACAGGGATCCTTCAGTAGGATTAGTGGCCCCCATTTCTATTTGAATTTTATACCACTCACCTTTGCCTTTCAGTAATGGCAGAATTACTTCTGAAATCAGAATGGTACAGTACTATCAGAGGCCATAGGTTCAAATCCCCACTCTGTTGCCTATGAAGTCACCTCCCTTCTCTGTTTCCTCATCTATAAAATGAGGGGAGTTAGATTAAATGGCTCCTATGGTCCTCCTAGCTTTAAAGCTATGATATATCACTCTCTAACTCCCAGAAGAGGATGCATTTAATGGATAGTAAAGAGAGTAGGTACATTCTGGTAACTAAAGTATAGATAATGTTCTATTGGGTGCTATGGTCCTGAGCAAGAAGAAAGAGCAGAAAACTATGAGACCTTGTCTCCTACCAGGCCTGGCTCTCAATTCACTCACTCTCAGCTCCTTCTGAGTTTAGTAGATGGAAGAGAAATGACTGCCTCCTATAACTGGGGAAACATTTTACCACTTGAAAGAGGGGTATTGGGGGCAGCTAGGTGGCACAGTGAGTAGAGCACTGGCCCTGGAGTCAGGAGGACCTGAGTTCAAATCCAGCCTTAGACACTTGACACTTAACTAGCTGTCTTATCTTGGGCAAGTCACTTAACCCCAATTGCCTTGCCTTCCCCCCCAAAAATGCTACTACTTTTTTAGGCCAGTTGGCTGCTTAATGAACCCGCCCCCATTCCGAAGTGCACTAGGGATCATCACAATTTTGTCTGACTGGCCAGTTGCACCAAATACCTAGGAACAGAGCCAGACTCATTGAACAAAGACATTCTATCTTCTTCACAGAGACATCTGGTACTTGCTTTCCTTCTCCTCCTTTCCATCTTCTCTTCTCCTTTCTTCTTCCTTCCTCTTTTTCATCTCTTTCCCTCTTTCTTGCTTCTCCCCGGCATAACTTCTCCCAGTTATGGACACATCATTTATTCCTTTCATTTTAATTCCCACTGGGATTATAGGGGTAATAGATCCTAGTAGGAATCTAGAGAAAATAATCCCAGTACCTCCAGTTACATTCTACAAGAAGCATGCTCTAAATTAATATATTCCCCTCTCCGGTTTGGGGTATATAAAGAAACCAGACAGACCCTCAAAGCTCAGTAGACGAGAATTTGGATAGGACTCCATATCTCACCTGTGGCACTGCCCTTTCCTTCTTAGGTTTATAGGATCATAGATTTAGAGCTGGATGTTATCTCACAGGTCACCTAATCCAGCCCCTCATTTTATAGATGCAGAGGTTAAGTGTCTTATCTAAGGTCACATAGGTAGCAAGAGACAGAATAAGGATTCCAGCCCAGAACCCCAAGGGGCCTGCAGTGAGCAGACGGTCGCCTGCGATCAGGATTAGGGAAGGAGGCAGCAGGCAGGGAATCTGTTTTGCAATCACAGAGATATTTCCTGAACTCTTCCATTTTGGTTCTTTACTAGGCTTCTCTAGAGACCTACCAACGTTCACTTTTTTTTTCCAATTTCAACAGACGCTCTGTCCCAGACTTGCTGTCAGACAGGAACCTGGCAAATGGCAGAAACGTGGATGCATTTTTTAAAATTCAAGAGACAAGTCCTCATTAGGCCTCATACTGATCAACTGGGGCCCCCACTGCTTTAAAGCAGAGCTCTGGTTTGAATAGCAAGGGAATGGCCAATGAATTCTTGTCAGTTTAACTCCACTGGGCCATTCACATCAAGGCCCGAGACAAAGGAAGGACATTTGCACTGTACTTTCCAAGCCAATAAAAAGAAAGAACTCCAAGTATTGGCAGCCCTAATGAAGTTTAAACGAATGATCCTCCCTGATTGCCCGCTGCCACTGGCAGGGTTTGATGGATCATTCATTAATACACATGAAGCCCTTGGCTGCTGCTTTCTCTTGGCAGCCCTTCTCTTACACATCCCCCAGAGTCCCAAGATGGTCATCCATCTCTAAGCTACCCCTACTTACACAAAACCCAGCCGGTTCACACCGCTGAGCCTGTCTAATGACCCTTGATTTAATACTTATTGATTACCGAGGGCCATAATAGGACAAAATGTCCCAGGCACTGAGGGATACCTAACTGGGCCAGATTCATTCAGAGCAAGGGTCAGGATTTTTAAAAGATCAGCCAGATCCAGAGAGGGGCTTTCAGCCCGGAAAAGTATGGTGGGAATTAAAATGAAAGGAGCAAGTGATGTGTGCCATAACTGGGACTCAGGTAGCAACAGAATGAGTCCAAAGATGGGACCGGGAATCTAGGCAGATATACCCAGGAATACTGATTCTAAGGGCAAGCAGAAGTTGGAAGAGAGATCAGTCCTATTTAATTCAGTTGTTGTTCCAGCAATGTCCGACTCTTCATGACCCTATTTGGGGTTGTCTTAGCAAAGATACTAGAATAATTTGCCATTTCCTTTTCATTTTGCAGATGAGAAAACAGGGGTAAACAGGGTTAAATGACTCAGAGACACTCAGCTAGTAACTATCTGAGACTAGATTCGAACTCAGGACCTCCTGAATCCAGGGATAGCACTCTACCCATTGCACCACATAGCTGCCCCATTTAATTCAATAAATATTTATTAACATTAAGCCCTTAGCTGTTTCTTGGCACTGTGCTAGGCATTAAGAATAAAAAAAATTTAAATTTTAAAAAGGTGCCTGCCCTCTTGTAACATATTTTACCAGGAATAAGAGAACCGTAAAAATCAGAGAACCATAAATTTTAGAGCCTAAAAACATCTTAGAGGCTATTTAGTCCAACCCATTCATTTTACAGATGGGGAAACCGAGGACCAGAGAAGTTAGGTGATCTGCCCAAGGTTATACAGGCAATAGATGACAATCAGTATTTAAACCCAGGTCCTCTAACTCCCAAAACCAATGAATGATGTTTACACTGATCCATATTGCTTCTATTCATTAGCCAGGGTTTAAATGGAGTCCAAATTCTGGAATCTTTAAAATCCAAATAGGGCTAGAGCACAGCATCACAAGCTCTAGGTGGGCAGATGATCAGTGTCAGGTAAGTCCAGAAGTAAGGGATCAGGAATGCAAACTTTAGAGCCTGGGGTTCAAGAGCAGAAAACCCAGTTCTTGAGGAAATGGAATATACTCAGGAAACCCATTCCCTGGGAACTGGAGTGCCAGAGCAGGATGAGCATTGATTTAACTAAATTCTGGGTCAGTGTGGAATTATAATAGCCTCCATCCTTCGAAGCAAGATTGATCCCAGAGTCTAGGGATAGGTCTGAGCAAATTGTTGAGGACTGAGCTTGCCCAAATACTCTCTGGGGTTGGGGAACCAGCCAGGTCATACCACCAGAATATAGACCTCACCTTTGCCACCCCAATTATCTCAGGTTCTGGTCTAGAACTAATTAAGTCAGTTCTATAGCTCCCATGAGATTCAATAAACACTTAAGTGCCTGCTTTGTGTAAAACACTGGGGGAGACACAAAATTTAAACAAGACAATATCCCTGCTTTCATGAAACTTATAGTTTATAGTACTAGAGTTAAAACACATGCAAAAATGACTATAACATACAATAATATATAAGTACATTAAGGAGATGCAAGATTATGTCTTTTTTATAAGAAATGACAAACAAGAGATGTCAGAGAAACCTTAGAAGATTTGCATGAACTGATGTAGAGGGAAGTGAGAAGAACCAGGAGAAGTTTATATGAGAAAAATAAAATTATAAAGAAAAATAATTTCGAAACACTTAAGAACTCTGATCAGTACAGAGATCACAACTCAAGAAGACCAATGAGAAAACTTGCTACTCACCCTTAACAGAGGGATAATAGATTCTAGATTCAGAATGAGATGCACATCTTTGGGCATACCAAATGTATGAATTTGTTTTACAAATATATGTATCTGTTTTGCTTGACTATGCTTATTTGTTACAAGGATTATATTTTTCTTGGGGTGGTTCAAGAGTAGAGGGAAGGGGGTGGAATCAAGATGGCAGAGTAGTAACAGAATTTCCATGCAGCTCTGGTCCCACCATTTCCAAATTTATGTAAAAGGGGATTCTGAACAACCTCTGGAGCTCCAGAACTCACAAAATGACACAGAGAAGCTGACCTCCCCCTGAGGACAGCCCAGCAGCCTGGCAGGGAGCAGCCAGCACAGTGCTCTGGGATCTAAGACCAGGCCCTCATGAGTCAGAGGTTTTAGCCACAGGGCGGCCAGAACAGCAGCCAGCTGGAGTGACTCCAGAACACCAGCAGCTGTGGCATTTCCAGAATTATCAACACATAGATGCCTAGAACAAAGTGAGAGGTCAGTGTGGTATGCACTTTGGGACTAGTTGGGAAAGCACATCAGCCTCTTTCCCTGGGGGCAAGAAGCCACTGAGGAGCTACAGTGCAGTGAGCACCATGTTACAGCTTCAGTTCCCGGCCTGCAAACTGTAGGGGGATCTGGCGATCAGTCTGGAGAGGGAGGGTAATAGCTCTTGCTTTAACCTTCTTGGATCTGGATTGGGGTCTGGGGTGGAGGTCTTGGGGTGTGTGACCAGCTTGCCAGAGTATGTGGAGGCTTCGGAGACGGCACCCAACTAATACCTCTGGCAGTTGAGAAGACCCCAACGTTTGGGACAGAAGCTCCCCTGCCTAGTGGCAGAGTCCTACTGTGGCAACAAGCCCAAAAGTCAAGTAATTGAGAGGCAACATGCCTAGGCAAAGGAAAAAAATAAACATAAAAATTCAACATTAGACTCCTATTTTGGGATCAAAGAAGATCAAAGCATGGAACAGGAGGAGGACTGGGAGGTCAGAACTCCTGCACCAAAAGCTTCAAATGAAAATATGAGCTGGTTAAAAGCCATAGAGGACCTTGTGAAGCAGATAAGAGGGGCTAGGTGGCTAGGTGGCGCAGTGAGTAGAGCACCAGCCCTGGAGTCAGAAGGACCTGAGTTCGGATCTGGCCTCAGACACTTAACACACACAAACAAAAACCTAGCCATGTGACTTTGGGCAAGTTACTTAACCCCAATTGCCCTCCAAAAGGCAAAAAAAAGAAGCAGATAAGAGAAGTGGGGGGGAAATTGGGAAGAGAAATGAGAAAGATGCAAGAAAAGTATGAAATGAAAGTCAACAGCCTGACTGAGGAAAATAACACCTTAAAAAATAGACTAACTCAAATGGCAAAAGAGGCTCAAAAAGCCAATGAGGAGAAGAATGCCTTAAAAAGCCAAATTTGCCAGATGGAAAAAGAATCTCAAAAGCTCACTGAGAAGAATCATTCCTTCAGACTTAGACTGGAGCAAATGGAAGCTAGTGACCTTATGAGAAATCAAGATGCTGTTAAACAGATCCAAACAAATGAAAGAATAGGAGGCAATGTGAAATCTCTCATGGGAAAAACCACTGACCTAGAAAACAGATCCAGGAGAGATAATTTAAAAATTATTGGACTACATGAAAGCCATGATCAAAGAAAGAACCTAGAAATCATCCTTCAAGAAATTCTCAAGGAAAATTGCCCTGATGTTTTAGAACCAGAGGGCAAAATAGAGGTTGAAAGAATCCACCAATCACCTCCTGAAAAGATCCCAAAATAAAAACTCCTAGGAATATTATAGCCAGGTTCCAGAATCCCCAGATCAAGGAGAGAATATTACAAGCAGCCAGGAAGAAACAATTTGAATACTGTGGAAATGCAATCAGGATAGCACAGAATCTGACAGCTTCTACACTGAGGGATTAAAGGGCATGGAATATGATATTCCAGAGGGCAAAGACCTGGGATTAAAACCAAGAATCACCTACCCAGCAAAACTGAGTATCATGTTTCAGGGGGAAATATGGTCATTCAGTGGAATAGAGGACTTTCAAGCATTCTTGATGAAAAAACCAGAGTTGAATAGAAAATTTGACATTCAGATACAAGAAGTAAGAGATGCTTGGGAAGGTAAACATGGAAAAGAAATCATTATGAACTTATCAAAGTTTAACTATTTACATTCCTACATGGAAAAATGATAACTGTAACTGATTAAACTTTTCTCAATATGAAAATAGTTGAAGAAGGGTATATGGGCATATGAATACATATGTGAATGTGTGTGTATATATATATGTGTGTGTGTGTGTGTGTGTGTGTGTGTGTGTGTGTGTGTGTGTGTGTGTGTGTTTACAGGTATACATAGATAGAGGGCACAGGTCGAATTTAATAGGAAGGGATGATACTTAAAAGGTGAAATTAAGAGTAGGAAGGGATGATACTTAAAAGGTGAAATTAAGAGTTGAGAGAGGAATATAATAAGAGGAGATGGGGAGAGACAGAGTGGGGTAAACTATCTCATATAGAAGAGGCAAGGGAAAATAGTTACAAGGGAGGAAGAACAGGAAGGTAAAAAGGCAAAAAGACAAAACCTTATTCTCATTGAATTTGGCTCAGGGAGAGAATGACATACATACTAAATAGGATATCTCTCCCTACAGAGTAGGGAGGAAGGGGATGAGAAGGGGGATGATGGAAAGGAGGGTGGGAGGGAAGGGTGGAAGGAAGTTGGGAGCACCCACTTTTGAAAAGGGACAGGATCAAAGTAGGGAATAGACCAAGTGAGAAGTGGAATAGGAGGGAGGGAAATACAGTCAGTCTTTTACAATATATCTACTATGGTAATGTTTTGGTTTTTGTTTTTTGGGTTTTTTTGCCCTTTTGGAGGGCAATTGGGGTTAAGTAACTTGCCCAAGGTCACACAGCTAGGTTTTTTTTGTTTCTGTGTGCATTAAGTGTCTGAGGCCAGATCCGAACTCAGGTCCTTCTGACTCCAGGGCTGACGCTCTACTCACTGTACCACCTAGCCACCCCTATGGTAATGTTTTGCATAGCTACACATGCACAACATATATTGAACTGTTTATCTTCCCAGTAAGGATGGGTGACAAGGGAGGAGGGGAATGAATCTGGAATTCAAAGTTTTAAAATCAAATGTTTAAAAATATATAAATACTATTATTAATACTATTTTACATATAATTGGGAAATAAGATATACAGGCATTGGGGCATAGAGATTCACTTTGCCCTACTGAAAAAGTTGAAGGGGGTATGGGAGAAGATATGGGAGAGAGCAGATGGGGTGAGGAGATATCCTGTGGGACTGCTCTTCTGGCAGGGGGGGAGAGTAGAGGGAAAGTATTTAATTAGCAATAGAGTTGCCAAATGAAAAGGAAAAAAAGGCAGTAAAGCATTTTTAATATGTAAAATAGAACTAAAGGTAGAAACATAAACAAGCAGAAAAACTTTGAAAATACTATATTGAATTTATTTATGCTTTTTTTTTTTTTAAAAGCAAGCTATAAGGTCAGGCATGATGGCATATGCCAATAATCCTTGCTGCCAGAGATGCTGAAGCTGGAGGATTTCTTGAGCTCAGGAGTTCTGAGTTGCAGTGAGCTATGTCAATCAGGTGTCAGCATTAAGTTCTGCATCCATGTGGTGAGCCACTAGGAGTGTGGAGCCACCAGATTGCCTACAGAGGAGCAAGCCAGTCTTGGTCAGAAAGGGCCAAAAGTTCTGTGCTAATTAGTGGTAGGATCAAACCCATGAGTAACCCCTGCACTTCCAGTCTAGGAAAGATAGGGAGACCCAGTCGTCAAAAAAAAAAAATGAATGAATGAGTTAATAGATAAATGATTAAATAAATTATAAATTAATTAATGAATAAGTATCTAGATGAATGACTGAATATAAAGAACCACCTCTAAGTTCTGTTTCTACTTAAGATTCTATGATTGATAATATCATGGGAAATTTTGTCATACATTGCTAAAAATCTAAATACCCTCCCTTGACCTGGACACTACTTTTGGAGCCACTTTTTGTGCAGGCAATAAAGGAGGTTAATACAAGCTCCCAGTTAAGTCTAAAGCAATCAGTTTCAGATTTCCTTTTGACCTTCCCTTCTTTGTGTGGTCCACTCCTTTATGGCACACATTCTCAGAATGCAACAAAAATCAGCTTATCTTTATCTAGAGACAAAATCCCTTATAAAAGTACAGACAGCAAATAAAAAAGACTAAATATAGTGGGGAAACTTCAGAGAGTAATGATGCCAATCAACCAGGCAAGGATGAGGAAAGGGGGAAAGGGTATAGAGTTGATAGCTTCACTATGTCTCTCGTGGTGTGCTAAACAGTATCTCTAGGCAAATAGTAAATATCATATAGGCATAATCACTCCTTAAGAAGATTGGTAACCCACTCTGACTATTCATGACTATATTCAGTTTGAGGGACCAGCAACCTTCTTTGGTTGCTTAGGGAGCTTTCTGCTACAAGCAAATTCCCCTCATCCCCAAACTATACTTCTCATCAGTCCCCCTTGCCAATAAGGAGCTACACATCTATTGAAACCAACTGTGATAGAGAGAACTCTTTTGGCCACCACACCACAGTCTTGGCTCATAGTGAGTTTGCAAGCTGCTAAAATTCCTCTTTTTGTTGTTTGACCACTTCAGTCACGTCTGACTCTTTGTGACCCCATTTGGGGTTTTCTTGGCAAAGATGGTTTGCCAATTCCTTATTCAGCTCGTTTTACAAATGAAGCAAACTGGGTGAAGTGACTTGCCCAGGGTCCCACAGCTAGTAAGTGTCTGAGGCCAGATTTGAACTCAGGAAGATGAGTCTTGCTAACTCCAGGCCCAGTGCTCTATTCACTGAGCCACTTAACTGATCTGTTTTTTTTTAATTATCTGCCACCCAACCAGTCCTCACAACTTACTTCTACAATTTATTTCCTGAATCAAAATATGGAATGACATGTATCCTTATCACATTTCATTTCTTTACACTTGAGTAATTATCTTAGGCTATCAAGTTTCAGTTCCAGATCATGCTGAAAAAGAATATGAAACTTACAAGGAAATATGATTTTTAAAAAACCTCTAGATTGAGCAAGGTCAGTAGAACCTGAATTGTATACATACTGATTACAACTATAGAAAGTCATAGGGTTTATTATAGGGGTTGAACCTGTGAAAAGCAATGGATCTGGAGTCTCAGGACTTCAGTCAAATCCCAAGCCTTGTGACCTTGGCCAAGTCACTCTGCCCTGCTGGGCCCAGCCTCCTCAACTATAAATTAAGAAGAGTAAACTTGAGGATTTCCAAAGTCCCATCCAGCTATAAATCTATGATCCTATGAAACTCCAAAATGAGAAAATACTCCTTCTAACAGTTCAGGTTGGCATCTTCTCCTTACCTTATAGTTTTAGAGAACTGTCTAGAGCACTTTTTTAAAATTGTCTTCTCAGGGTCACACAACCAATGTGTCAGAAATGAACTCAGGTCTTCCTAGTTCCAAGGCCAGCTTTCTATCTACTATTTCTGTAGCAGAAATACCATAAAGAAAGAAAAATCCAAAGGCATCAAAATTTCAAAAAGGCATAGAAAGCACTTTTTGCTTATTTAGTGTTTGGAATTTCATTTTGTTCTACATTCTTACACTCTCAGAAGTTTATAGAGCATTTTGTGTATGTACTTATCTGATTATTTTGTTAATGGTTTATAATAAAAAAATTAAAGATTCAATTCAACATAAATGCTACAAACATTTGTAAGCATCTATGGCATTCATAGAACAGTTCTAGGCACTAGGTACATAAAAATTTTTTTAGAAAAACCATAACCATTTCCCTCATGGAGCTTATGGGGACATAAAATATACACAAATAACTACAAGGCAAAATAATACGTGGCTTGAGAATAAGGAAGATACAACTAAGTGCCATGAGATGTCCAGTGTTGACTGGTAGGATCAAGAAAGACTCTTCATCATCCCCCTGAGCTGTCTAAACCTTCTCAGAATCAGAGTTGGAAGGGACTTCAATGGCCATCAGGTCCAACTCATGCCTGAACAAGAACTGTCATTCTAAAACCCCTGATGAGTGGTCTTAGCTTTTGAAGATCTTCAGTGAATGGGGAGATAACTCCCCAAGGAGCCTCCTTCTGCTTTTAGATCATTCAGATTTTAAGGAAGTTGTTACTGACCATGAGCTGAAATTTACCTACTTGAGACTTCTATCATTCTTAATTCTGTCCTCTGGGACCAAACAGAGCAAATTTAATACCCCTTTAACAGAAAAATCTTTCTAGCACTTCGAAGTCATTAACATGTCATTCTTCCCTCTCCCTCTCACCCCAAAGTTTTCTCTTCTCCTAAGGAGTTGAACATTTCCAGTTCCTTCAATTAATCCTCACATGGTATGGATCAGGGACCCTCACTTTTCTGCTTGCCTTCCTCTGAACACTTTGTAGTTTATTAATGATTTAAAATGTGACCAGAATTGAACATAATACTCCCAATATGGAATGACCAAGTGTTGTAGAAACAATACCCTAACCATGCAGGCTAAGCTAGTATGTGCAGTCCCCCATGCAGGCTAAGCTAGTTATTCCTTAAAATATACTGAGAAACAAATCTGGTACTAACTAAGAAATAGACTGATGGATCAGTGGAATAGGCTAGGTACACAATACATGGTACACATTTAGTTTTTGTTAAACCCAAAGATCCAAGCTTTTGGGACAAAAATTCACTATTTGACAAAAACTGCTCAGAAAGCTAGAAAATAGTATGGTAGAAATTAGGTATAGACCAACATCTCACGCCACATACCAAGGTCAAATGGGTACATAATTTAGACATAAAGGGTGATGCCATGAGCAAATGAGAAAGAACAAGGAATAGTTTACCTGACAGATCTTTGGATAAGGGAAGAATTTAGTACCAAAAAGATATAGAAAACATTATTAAATGGATGATTTTGATTATATAAATTTAAAAAAATTTTGCACAAACAAAACCAATGCAAAAAAATTAGAAGGAAAGAAGAAAACCCGGGGAAAATGCTTACAAGTATCTCTGATAAAGGCCTCATTTCTGAAATATGTAGAGAATGAGTCAAAATAAGAATCCAAGTCATTCTCCCAACTAATAACTGACCAAAGGATATGAACAGATAGTTTTCAGATAAAGAAATCAAAGTATTTATAGTTACATGAAAAAAAGTCCTAAATAAAAATTGACTAGAGAAGCGCACATTGAAACAACTCTGAGGCTCCACCTTACACCCATCAGATTGGCTAATATGATAAAAAGGGAAATGATCAATGTTGGAGAAGGTATGGGAAAAGTGGGACACTAATACATTCTTGGTGGTGATGTGAACTGATCTGACCATTCTGAGAGCAATTTGGAACTATGCCCAAAGGGCTATGAAACTGCCTGCCCTTTGATCCAGCAATACTATTACTAGGTCTGTATCCCAAAGGAAAAAAAAAAGAGGGAAAGAACCTATTTGTACAAAAATATTTGTAGCAGCTCTTTTGTGGTGGCTAAGAATTGGAAATTGAGGAGATGCCCATCAATTGGGAAATGACCGATGTACACAGTAACAGTAATGTTGTACAGTGAATGACTAAATGACTGAGCCATATCTCAATGATTCAGGATCCAAAGGTTTCACGGTGAAAAGTACTATCTGCTTCCAGAGAAAGAACTGTTGGTATCTAAATACAGGCCAAAGCACGCTATTTTTCACTTTATTTTTGTTTGACTTTTATTCCACAAAATGACTAATATGGAAATGTTTTACATGATTGCACATGTATAACCTATATCAGATTGCTTACTATCGGGGAAGGGGGAGGGGCAAGGTTGGGAGGGAAGCATAGAATTTGGAACTCAAGACTTTAAAAAAATGTTAAAAACTGTTTTTAAATGTAATTGGGGAAAAATATGTTTAAAAGGTATTGAGGCATTCCTATAGACATGGTTGATTCAGGGGACAAGAAAGGACTGAGGCTATTGATGTCATTTCCAAATTGCCTAAATATTAAAGAGGGCAAGGAGGTGGATAAGGTTCTAGGATACTTGATTGGTAGAGCCCAATGGGAGCTTCTGCTAAAACAGCTTAAAATCTCAATGTCTATCCTAGTTGAATATCTTTCTCCTGCTATGACTAAGTAAATATCCTTTTGTTGCTTATTAAAAAGAGTATCTTATATTCAAAATCACCAGAGCAAAGGATATCAGGATTATCACCTCCTTATTCCTGGAGATTCTCTCTCTGTCTCTCTCTCTGTCTCTCCCTCTCTCTCATTCTGTCTCTCTGTCTCTCCCTCTGTCTCTCTTTCTCTCTGTGTGTGTCTCTCTTTTTCTGTCTCTTTCTGTCTCTGTGCATGTCTCTCTCTGTCTCTCCCTCCATCTCTCTGTCTCTCTTTCTGTCTCTCTCTGTCTCTGTGTGTCTCTCTGTCTTTGTGTGTGTGTCTCTTTCTCTTTGTGTATTTATTTGTTTTTAACATTTCTTAAATGCTGAGTTCCAAATTCTCTCTCTCTCAGACCTCCCTCACCCATTGTGAAGACAAAAAAAATGTGATATCAATTATACATGTGAAATCAGGCAAAACACATTCCATATTAGACATGTTGCAAAATAAAAACCAAGAAAAATAAATCAATCTGCATTCAAACTCCATCCGTTCTTCCTCAGGATGTGAATAGCATTTTTCAACATAAGTCCTTCAGAATTGTCTTGGATCATTGTATTGATCAGAATTCACAGACATTCACCAGACAATCACCATACAATACTGCTGCTACTGTGTACAATATTCTCCTCCTGGTTCTGCTCATTTCATTCTACATCAGTTCATGCAAGTTTTCCCAGCTTTTTCTGGAACCATCCTGTTCATCATTTCCTATAGCACAAGATTGTGCCTCTCTTAAAGCAATCAAAGATTGCATTGGCTTTTTTGTCTGCCATAAGCAACCAAGTCATTATATACCAAGGACTCTCCCCACTCCTCGGCATGTATTATAGGATCAAACATCATCAACAGGAAGGGACCCCAGAAGCTGCTTATACCCTAACCCCTGCATTTTATAGATAATGAAAATTAGTTTCAGGGAGGTTGTGGCTATCTCAAGGTTATAAAGTAGTAACCATGGTAGTAAATAGTATTCGAATTCTGGTCTTCTGATAACAGAATCAGTGTGATTCTTAAACTGTAGCCAACTGCCTCAGATCTGACCATTTCACAGCTGAGGAAACTGAAGTCAGAGATGTCAACTGCTTTGCTTAAAGCTCCCCAGCTTGTCAAAAGCCAAGCCAGGATTCTTTTCCTTTCAGAAGCTTGGGCTTTTATCTATTATTTCTATCTCCTACCTAACTTTCTACTTCTGCATCTGACAGTGAGGGATGCCTCACTCATCCCATCAGCAGAAATCAAATTAATAGCTGAAATCGATATCTTCCCCTCCCATCCCCCAGTCAACTGCTCTGAAATCTAATTGGGTTCCCTTCTACTCACCTTGTGCAGGAATAAGAGCTAGTTCACCCCTAAGTGGAAAGGACAACATGATATGAGAGCAGCTTAAGTTCCAATAAGATCATGTTTTATACCAAAGGAAAAAATATCTTTGTGCAACTGACACTTAACTTATACAGCTCCTCTCAGAGCTTAATTATAATGGGAGTTATATAGGCGTATCTTGATAATAAAGAGAGTTTGCATATGCTCATTAAAAATTGGCTACAACAGTGCTGGATGCCTATAGAATCCTAAATTTGGCATCTGAAAAGGCAGCCTGTGCCACCAAAAAAAATTGTATAAAATGCCCTTGAGTCTCCCCCCATCCTCGACATTGGGCTGCCAATACATTGTCTTCCTTTGCTGGGAAAGTTGAAATATCATAACTGTCATACCCAGAATCACAGAATCATAGAATGTTAGAGTTAGTAGGGGATTTAGAGGTCATTCAGTCCAACCTTCTCATCTGATGAATGGGGAAACTGAGACTTGGAGATGGGAGGTGACTTGTTCAAGGTCCTTCACCTAGGACTCAAACACAGGTCTTCTGATGCCACGTCTAGTGCTCTTAAAAATTACCCTAAATCATGTTACAATACTTTATTTTAGAGGTGGCACAGTGGATAGAGCACCTACCCTGGAGTCAGGAGGACCTGAGTTCAAATGTGACTTCAGACACTTACTAGCTGTGTAACCCTGGGCAAGTCATCTAACCCTGTTTGCTTCAGTTCCCTCATCTGGAAAATAAGCTGGAGAAGTAAATGGCAAACCATTTCAGTATCTTTTTTTTTTTTTCTTTTTGGAGGGGGGAGGGCAGGGCAATTGGGGTTAAGTGACTTGCCCAAGGTCACACAGCTAGTACATGTTAAATGTCTGAGGTCAAATTTGAACTCAGGTCCTTCTGACTCCAGGGCCAGTGCTCTATTCCCTGGCCCCCCAATGCCACTATCCTTGCCAAGAAAACCCCATAAAGGGTCATGAAGAGTCAGACACAACTGAAACAACTCAACAAGAAGAATGTATAATGAGTACTTGACATGAAGAAAGCAGACAACTGTAATGACAAGGAAGATAATTTAATTCAACAACAAACACTTATTAAGAGCCTACTGAGAGCAGGGGAGACAGGCAGCACAGTACAGTCCATGGAATCAGAAGGATCTGAGTTTAGGGGCAGCTAGGTGGCAAGGTGAATAGAGCACCAGCCCCAGAGTCACGAGGACCTGAGTTCAGTCTCAGACACTTGACATACTTACTAGCTGTGTGACCTTGGGCAAGTCACTTAACCCCAATTGCCTTGCCTTACTGCCTCCAAAAAAAATCAGAAACTGAGTTCAAGTGCCACCTCTGACATATGTTAGCTGTGTGATCATGGCCAAGTTATTTAACCAATAGGGTCCCCAGAGAATTCCCTAAGTTTAAAAATTACAAACACATTGCCAATCTGCATCATCATGATTGATTACTCTGTCACTGAAAGTTCACCACACTGATGAAACATCAGGCTCCTCTCACCTTCCTACCCTCTGCCAACCCCCTCATTTTTATTGTAGTTCAATGGTTTTTCAGTCATGTCCAACTCTTCATGGCCCCATTTAGGGTTTTTTGGACAGATATACTGAGGTGGTTTTCTATTTCCTTTTTCTCCAGCTCATTTTACAGATGAGGAAACTGAGGCAAACAGGATTAAGTGACTTGCCCAGGGTCACACAGTTAGTAAGGGGTGGAAGTGTCACCATCTCAAGCCAGATTTGAACTCAGGAAGATGATTTTTCCTCACTTTAGCCTTGGTGCTTTTTCCACTGTACCACCTAGCTGCCTTTCCCATCCCTTATCCCCACCAAAAAAAGGAACAAAAAACACTGCTAAGCCAGTACATTGGGATACAAAGATAAATACAACATAGTCTCTATCCTTAAGGACCTTACAATGCATTTTCCACCAACAAACCTATAACACAAATAGCAAGACTTTCATTACAGCAGAATAGTAAAGTAGATAGGATAGAGACTAAACCTGTGTTTTTACTAGTATAGAGAACTCCCAACTTGGGAAACTCCATTTTTCAATGCAAGGCTTTAAATTCTTTGAAACTTACAGAGGGTGAGTTAAAATCTGACCTCAGACACTTGACACATTTACTAGCTGTATGACTTTGGGCAAGTCACTTAACTCCAATTGCCCTCCAAAAAGAAAAAAGAAACTTACAGTCTTAGAGAATTTCCTAGACTGCTGAGAAGTTAAATGACTTGATAACAACCAGTATGTGTTAGAGGCAAGACTTGAAACCAGGCCTTCCTGAGTCCAGGACTGGTTCTTTATTTTTTTTTCTTTTCCTCTTTTTGGAGGGGGGAAGGCAGGACAATTGGGGTTAAGTGACTTGCCCAAGGTCACACAGCCAGTAAGTATTAAGTGTTTGAGGCTGAATTTGAACCCAGGTCCTTCTGACTCCAGGACTGGTGCTCTATTCACTGCACCACCTAGCTGCCTGAAGACTGGTTCTTTAGCCACTCTACCATGCTTAGCAAATTTCATAGTAGGCTCATTCTCTGCCTCTTGTGAATAAAGGAGTATAATAGATCCCATAGACTTGCATGTCTGTGGGAAAGGGCTAGATCATTTGTATCCCTAAAGTTGTATTGAAGCAAGAACACCTCTGATCTCCCAACATGCCCATCTCCCATCAACTGATGGTGCTTCCACCACTGCACTGCCCAACTTCCACAGCTGCTATTCATCTTTGCCCACACAATTGCTATTTGCTGCTTCTCCACTAATCTGTCATTTGTTGCTGGGGCTTCTTCCATAGAGGATGCATTATCACTCCCTTAAGAGATTTCCCAGGTCAGCATTCTTGGGGACTAATCAACATATGTTTAGCTATTTTTTAAAGCAGCCTTATATCCATGCTTGGCAAGAACACAAAAGGAGCCTTCAGTTAAATGAAAACATTTTTGTCTTTCCAATCTATAATTCAAAATTAGAAAAGAACAGGGCTTCATTTCCATAGGCAAGAGCTTCATTTCTGAAGAACTCTGATTCCTAGGAGTACAGCTACAATATTGACCACTTACTGTATTAGGTGGACTCTACCTAAAGGTCTAGTAATACTATTCTTGCTATCTTTATTCAGAAGAGTTAAGAGAGTCCTTCAGGTATAGAAGTATTGAAATGACCTTTGGACAAAGTATGAGCCAGGCATTTGTGCCCCCTGAACAAAGTTTTTAAATTATGTACTGCGAGTGCAAATGTCCATCATAGGATTTCAGTCTTTGCTATATGTATGACTTAACTTTGCACAAAATAAATACCTGCAAGTCATGGACCATGATATTTTCTGCCACTAAAAATATACACATTCCCAGGAAAATTGGGAATCAGTTGGATGAAAAATAGGTTTAGAACAGCTACTTATTTCTTATGCTACAATGCATTTGGAAAGGATAAAGGATCTCAATATAAAAAGTCATACCATAAAAAATTAGAAGAGAATGGAAGGCTTATAGCTTTCACGATTATGCATAGAAGAAAAGCTTATAACCAGACAAGGGAATGAGGAAATCATAAAGACAAAATTGAAGGTCTTGATTATATAAAATCTAAAAACTTTTGCACAAATAAAATCAAGACAGCCAGAATCAGGAGAAAAGATACAGAATAGGAAAAAAGGGTTTGCATCTAAAATCTTTGATAAAAGTCTAGTATACAAAATCCATAGGGAATTGACTAAAAGTAGACAAAGAATATGAACACTTTTCAAAAGAAGAAAACTAACACTTACTATCCAAAAATGTTTCATATCATTAGTAATCAGAAAAATGCAAAGTAAAACTGCTTTCAGGTAACCCTCTCACACCCATAAAACTAAGAAAGATGCTAAAAGATGAGAAAATAGTTGGAGGGCTTGTGGAATATAGGGGAATATAATTCACTAGTGGGAGGAGGAGCTGTAAATTGATTTCAACTATTCTAGAAAAAATTTTGGAATTATGAAAAAAGTTGTTAAATTGTTTATATTCTTCAACCCAGAGATCCAGCTCCTAAAACTTCAGGCCAGTGAAAAATCAGCAGTGGCAAAAATGCTCACAGCAACAGTATTCATGATAACAAAAATCTGTAAACAAAATATGTACCTAGTAACCAGAGAATGCATGAATACATTATGATATTTAAAGTATTGCTATTCTGTAAATGATGCTAAAACTAAAGAATAAGAGAAACATAGGAAGGTTTTGTATGAAGTGCTGCAGAGTGAATAAAACAGCCAAAACATCATATAAATAAAGTCAAGAATGGGGTGGCGAGGTGGCACAGTGAACAGAGCACCAGCCCTGGAGTCAGGAGGAGCTGAGTTCAAATCTTATCTCAGACAAGTCTCTTAACTCCATTTGCCCTGCCTTCCCCCCCTCCAAAAAGCAAATAAATAAATAGATAGATAAATGCATGAATGGATGGATGAATAAAAATAAAGTCTAGAGTAAGACACTGTTTTAATAGTGCCATGCTATTAAAGTAAAAGAGACATCCCTCCTTTCTGTTAACAACGTATACTCTGTTCTGAAAATATATTTTGTAAAGGGGTTTCTTTGGGTATCAGTTAGGAAGTACCTTTTGGATCAAAATAAAACTTATCAATGAAATTTTTAGTTTAAAAATCCAGAAATGAATCTGTAAAAAAAGACACTAAGAAGTTTGGTTCTCTGCGCCAGTAGATTCATAACTTCATGCTGGTCTGAAGTAGCTTTTAGATAACTGTTTGGCACAACCCTCCCATATTCTTCACATCGCCTGTTCTAGACATTTTCCATTTCTCCTCAAGCCTTGATGGAAGAGGGATGAGGAGGAAAAGGAGGGTGGCTGAAACATGAGTAGCATGGTATGAAATGATGGCAGACAACTATGGTGGACGCCGGGTTCCCAGCAAGGTAATATGAAAGGTCGCCACCAAGGTGGTTCCAGGGACAGAGTCCAAGGTGGGAAGGAAAAGTTGGAAGGAAGTGATGGGGACAATGAGGATGAAAATGGTGACTGGGAAGTTATCCCCTCTCTTCTGCCTCCTCCATCAAACATCCCCTCTCCTTCTTGCCTCTTCAATCTCTCACCCTTTCCTCATGCTTTCTCCTTTTCCTGTCAGCATTTCATCTTTACACCTTCTACTCTCTTGTCTTTCTGTCCTTTCTTATTCTGTCTTGTACTGTCCTTATCCATATACATGTGGTAGTTCTCCTCTCCCCACATCAGAACATGTAGTCCTTGAGAGTAGGAACTGTGTCATTTTTTCATTTTTGTGCCCCCAACAATGAGCCTTATACATTGGAGCCCCCTACTAAACATTTGTTGCATTAAATGAAATCCCTAATTTATAGATGAGAAATCTTAAATTCCTTAGTCTCTAAATTCCTTCCCATCTAGCTGTCTCCTTCCTAAAGAGTGATGCCCAGAACTCGTTGCTAGACTCTGGTGGGATATGACCCAAATTGAGCAGGGTAGCATTATCTTCTCCCTTGCTGAGTGCCAGGATTCTGATCCAGAACAGAGCCCCAGATTAACCATTCTCAAGTGATCCCCCTTAGGAACTCTGTAAGGATGCCTAGGAAGACACACTGAACTGGTAGGATAATGGCTGCCACATCTCTACCACTTTAAAGGTTACAGCGCATATTCCCAGACTGTAATCCTCTGTTGTACATAGGATGCTATACATGGAGTCAGGAAGATCAGGGCTCAAATCCCACCTTAGAACCTTATTATCTGTGTGACCCTGGACAAGTCATTTAACGTCTCTCTGCCTCAGTCTCTTCACCTGTAAAATGGGAAGGTTGCATTCAGTGGCCTCTAAGTTTCCCTCCAACTCTAAATTATAATCCTATGATCCTAAAAACTCATGAAATCAAATGTATAAATCCCCATCCATATTCTTGTTCCTTGAGAGTATGTCTATGAAAGTAAAAAATGGAAGGGACTAGAAAGTGGGCAGTGAGACAGAGGGAATATAGAAGGCTACCAGAAACTATGCTGGAATATTTGGGGGCAGTGCTCACTGGGCACTGGAGTTACCCCCAGGCACTAGATGGAAGTATTTGGCCTACCCTCTCACCATATAATTACAATTTATTCCCTCCCCATAATTATTTGGGGGCTCACTAGAACAAAATCCCTGCATACTTAGGAACACATATAAATAACAAGGTCTCACACAGTTAAAAAATATTCACAACTAATATGTCAGTACTTCAAGGATGTATGAAATCATTAATATGGCATACTTAGTAGTGAGATCTTGGGTAACTGAAGGGGTTGTACCAGATGACCTTTATGTTCTCTTCCAGCTGTGGGACTGTGATCCTACAATCCCTGCACCAACACAGATCCCAACATGTCTATCTCTTGGTAAATAACAGTTGCCTGAGGCCCAGAGAGGCGATGTAACTTGCCCAGAATAACCCAGTTAATAATGAGAGGCAGTATTTGAGCCCAGGTCTTACTCACTCCAGGTCCAGCTCTCTACTCAAAGCCCCTGGTTGCCCCTCTTCCCATCTTGACTGGGTGCCCATGGTCCCTCTGTTAGTCTGTGGCAGAGCTGGGTTTCAAACCCAGCATTCTCTCTGCCATGTTGACTCAGAAATAAATATGGCTACTATAGGCCTTAAGGTCTCACTGAGCTTTGTGTTCCATGCCCTCCCCCATACCCTGACATTCCAGTCTATCATTCAGCTGAGTGAGTACATCCATCAGGCCTGTCAGATCGTCTGGGACAGGATGTCCTGCTAAGCATTCTGGGAGCTCCTCTCTCAAACCAGTCTTAAAGATTTCCTCTCAATCACAAATGGCCCTCAACTGGCAATAATCTTTCAGGTATTCAAGTAGATGTTTTCTACCCTGCCTGCTGCTTAGCATGGAAGTTAAAGTATTTCTTGTTTTCTATGAGGGTAACCAAACTACTCAGTACTTAGTTCCAAAATGTTGGGAGTTCCCTCAACAACAGGTTCCCCTACTCTATCAAGTGAGCCACCCAGTCAAGGGTAACTCCTTCCAGCACAACATAATGGAAAGGACACTGGACTGGCTTTGTTGTTCAATAACTGTAATTTTAGAGAAGTCACTTTTTCTCTCTGAGTCAGATTTCCTGATCTATAACATGAAGGGGGTTGGACCATGTGCCTTCTAAGTAAGCATGTCCTGATCCTCACAACTACTGGTTGTGAGTTACCAGCAAAATTTTAATTTTCTTCAATATAAAGGAAGGATTGTTGTTGTTTGTCCTTCATTCTTGAAGAGGACCATAGCACCCAGAAGGTGATGCAATGACTTTCAAGTGAATTGGTTTCAAGCGAGGGAGGGCTGTGCAAAGTCACCAGCTTCACCTTCTCCTCCAGAACCATCTGGTTCCAGTGACAATATATAAATCAAGATGACTGGAGATACCCCGCTAAAGGAAGGGTGAAAGCATAGAGAAAGGCAGAATGATAGGAAGTTAATGTCACATAAAGAAGAGTCTCTGTGCTGTGTCTCCTCCTCAGGATCCTAGGGGTGCCCTTGAGGAATGAGGGTATCTTTATGACTGTTATTGGCTTGAGGTCTAATTCCTCCGGGATTCCTTCGTCATTGTTAATTGCCATAGACTAGTGCTTCAATTTAACTAACTGTTAACTACTAGTTAACTATTTAGTGCCTTCCCCTCAAAAATTACGTTGTTTCTAATGTGTGTATGTGTGTGTGTGTTTGTGTATATATGTTTATATATGTGTCTATACACAGAGTGTCCCTAAAGTCTGGACACATAGGAAATCTCATTAACTATGCATATTTTCAAGAAATTAAATGAATCAATTTTTCAATAATATTTTATTTAATTAGCATAAATGAGGTTTCATAGGAAAACATAGGAGACACATAGGAAACATCATTAATTAATTCAATTTAATTAATTTCATTGTTATGGAAAATAGTCCTATATATAATATGTAATTTATAATAATGAAAGCTTTTATTCCATATGAAATTGTCATGGCTAAAATTTATGCTAATTAAATAAAATGTGGTTGAAAAATTCATTCACGGGGGGGGGGGGGGGGGCTAGGTGGTGCAGTGAGTAAGAGCGCCGGCCTCGGAGTTGGGATGACCCGGGATCGAAACCGGCCTCAGAAAATGAGCACCCACACATAAATAATGACTAGCTGTGTAACCTTGAGCAAGTTACTTAACCCCAATTGCTTTAAAAAAAGAAAAGAAAAGAAAAGAAAATTTCATTCATTTCATTTCTTGAAAATATGCATAGTTAATGAGATTTTCTATGTGTTCACACTTTAGGGACACCCTGTAATATAATATACATCTTATACATACATACATACATATTGGTCAAGAAATGTAAATGAAGGTTGACAAGGACAGAGGTGAGTCTCAGTATGTATAGCACAAGTACAGGGTGCTTAGAGGATTAGACATTGAGTGTTCTCCCAAGATTGAGTCAAGAAACAACAGACAATACAAAAAAGGCAGAGGGGAGGTGGCAGCTATATAGAAGATGCTTGTTTGCCCAAGGATTGCTAGGGGCAACCTGCTTTTCAAGTCTACCTTCCCCCCTCTTGGCTGGTGAGACTCACCTGGCCTTTTTATCCAGGTCTTTGTAGAAGAGAGGAAAGGAGCTTTAGGAAAAATGACTTCTGAGAGACAAAATTTACCATTCAAATAATTAAGAAACAAAAAAGAATGGGAAGAGTCAAAGCTGTCTCCTCAGCACTTAGTACAGTACCTTGACATAGAGTGGGAACATAATAAATGCTTATTGAATTGAATTTAATCAAGAGAGATAATTAGCTTTCTACATGATAGAATCAAGATTCATAATGGCCTTGACAGGCTGGAACAGGCACCAAAACCAGCAAAATGAGATTTAACATAAAGATTAACATATATTCCAGCATAAAGGCTCAAAAAAACAGCTCCACAAACCAGATAGGCAATATGCATGATGGCTGCTACATTTATATAATGATGTAATGTTTGCAAAAAAATTTACGTGTTATCCTATTTGATCCTTTCAACAACACTGGGAGGTTGGTCCTAATATTATTCCCATTTTATAGATGATGAAACTGAGACATAAAAATCCAGTGTCACAGAGATAGTAAGTCTGAGATAGGATTTGAACTCAGGTCTTTCTGACTCCAAGTCTAGCATTCTATCTACTATTCCACTGAGCTGCCAATATAAATGGAAAGAACAAAAAAACAAAATTTGTTTATCATCATGAACAAGAAACTTGGCCCTGAAGAAGAAGTTGAGAAAATGTACTTCTCTCCTCATTGCAGAAGTGGGGGGTTATGTATTGCATATACCATCAGAATTAGTTGATGTATTATAAGCTTTTGCAGAATTACCTTTTCTTATTCTTTGTTATAACTGATGAGTTGCTGAGAAGGGAAGGCAGAGTCGATATATTCAGAAATTAAAACAAAAGGAATAAAAAACAAAAAGAAAGAAAGAAAAACCAAAGATATAAATAAAAGTGAAATAGTCAACAAGCATTTATTAAGTGCCAAGAACTGTCCTAAGGACTGGGAATATAAAGAAAGGTAGTCTTTGACCTCAAAAGTAAAAAATTAAATAGTCGTCTGTACAAGTAGAGTTAGAATTATCCAGACTTCCCTTAGAGTATCAACTCAAGTATCTCAGAAATCATTTTTGTCACATACCCTTCCTGTAGAAATTTAAAAGAGGCAATTTTAATTTAAAATTTTGTGATTTTAATTGCTTAAACTTCTCCATCTTCATTTTTGAATCATGTCTTCAGCTATCCAAACCATTTAAAGTGAGAGAACTAGGGGAAAGCTGATTTCCTCGTCATTCAATGCCCTTCATTTGTGAGTGCGCTGTTCTATATCGCTTAATAAGAATTTTTTGTTTCTTATCATCTTATGTTGTAGTATTTTCTGACTCCAGACTATACTTATCACTCCTTATTCTTAGGCTTGTTGCATTTATGGTCTGACCACATGACTAGTATTTTAGTGTATGCTATTCTCAAGATACTATGTAATTGAATAGAAGAGCAGATAGGTAGCTCAGTAGATAAAGCACTGGGTTTGAAATCAGAAAGACTTGTCTTCCTGAATTCAAATCTGGCCTAAGATACTTACTATCTGTGTGACCCTGGACAAGTCACTTAACTCAGTTGCCTCATCTGTAAAATTAGCTGGAGAAGGAAATGTCAAACCATTCCTATATCTTTGCCAAGAAAACCCCAAATGTTATGGTGATGTGGTGGATAGAGTGCTGGGCCTGGAGTCAGGAAGACGCATCTTCATGAGTACAAATCTAGCCTCAGACCCTTACTAGCTAATGTGATGCTGGACAAATCACTTAATCCTATGACTCCCCCCAAAAATGGGTCAGAAATGACTGAAAAATGACTGATGGACAAGAACAATTGAATACATTGTCATGTCAGAATATAAGCTGACATAATATTATCCTGCATATTTATTGTTTTGTGTATGTGCTTCCTCAATTAGATTATAAAGTCCTTCAACAAAGATGATCAACTATATGCAAGGACATGGGCTAGGATCTAGAAATACAAAGAAAATGAAATAGTACCTACCTCTAAGGAGTTTACATTCTATGGGGGAATAAACACATACCCATATAAGTAAATGGAATTATCTTGAGAAAAGAGAGAGCATCAATAACTGTGAGGGGAAAGAGGGGTTTTTTTAAACCCTTTTCACATGAGAGTTGGAATCTGAGTTGAGACTTGAAAGATTTTAACAATTATGAGGCAGGGGTGAGAAGGGAGTGCATTCCTAGAAAGGAAGACAGCCTGTGCAAAGGTACAGAGAGGGGAGACAGAGGAATACAGAGCCTGCAGAATAGTAATTTAGTTTGTCCAAAACACAGTCTATGAAGGGGGAAGAGGGACAGGAAATAAACCTGTGATTTTATGGGGGAAAAGGAACACCCAGGTGAGAAAACTCCCTTTACCAATGCAAGTTGCCACATGTTTTACAACTTATAGGTTCAAAGAAAAGAGCCAAGATGACCAAGCAATAGGAATAAAAACTGATTTGTCAGAGGGAACTGGAAAATTGGGATAGAATTTTTATAACAATGTCTCTGATAAAGGCCTCATTGCTAAAATATACAGAGAACTGAGTCAAATCTAAAAGAATACAAGTCATTCCCCAAGTGATGAATGGATAAGGATATGAACAGGCAGTTTTCAAAGGAGGAAATTAAAGATATCTATAAGCATATGAAAAAATGCTCTAAATCACTATTGATTAGAGAAATGCAAATCTAAACAACTCTGAGGTGCCACAGCTCACCGGTCAGATTGGCTAAGATGACAAAACAGGAAAATGACAAATGCTGGAGAGGATGTGGAAAAATTGGAACACTGATGCATTGTTGGTGGAGTTGTGAACTCATCCAACCATTCTGGAGAGCAATCTGGAACTATGCCCAAAGGGCTATAAATAATTTCATACCCTTTGACCCAGCAATACCACTTCTAAGGTTGTATCCCAAAGAGATCATAGAAGTGGGAGGAAGATCCATATGAACAAAAATATTTATAGCAGCTCTTTTTGTGGTGGCAAAGAATTGGAAATTAAGGGGATGCCCATCAATTGGGGAATGGCTGAACAAGTTGTGGTATATGAATGTAATGGAATTACTATTGTGCTATAAGAAATGAGGAGCAGATGGACTTCATATTTACCTGGAGAGGCCCATACTAACTGATGCTGAGTGAGAAGAGCAGAACCAGGAGAAATTTGTACACAATTGCAGACACAGAGTATGTGTGATGACCAACTTTGATAGACTGGACTCTTCTCAGCAATGCAGGGTTATAAGACAACTCCAAAAGACTTATGATGGAAAGGGGTATCTACATTCAGAGAAAGAACTAAAAAGAGCAAAGTTTGAATGCAGATTGAAGCAAATTACCTGCTCTCTTTCTTTTTCTTGTTTGGTTTTGTTTCCTCTTTCCCATTGTTGATTTCATCTGATACAATCCTTCTTTATAACCTGACTAATGTCTAATGTGAAAGTATTTGCAGATCCTATACTTGATTGTATGCTGCCATGGGCGGGGGGGGTGAGGGGAAGTGGGGGAGGGGGAGAAAATTTGAAACTCAAGGAATTGTGGAACTGAATCTTGTCAACTAAAAGTAAACAAACAAATTAATAAAGACAAAAAAAATTTTTTTTAACTTATCTATCCTCCATTTCTCTTTCACAAAGGTCTAGAAAATGTACTAGCCTAAGTTGTGACTGAGAAAGTCAATAAAAACTCATAGAAGGTCACTTTCTAGGTCTGCAGGTCTCTGAGATAGGTTCTAGCTAGAAGCTTGGAACATTCTAGAACAGGGATTGAAAGAAAGCCAAATCCCACACCCAAATAGAAAAAAATGACCTCTTTCAGGAAGCAAGAACAGGTACTAACTGCTAGCTACTCACCACCCAGTTCAGGGTCTCAGAGTGAGGGCAGATTGAAGAGGTGTACCTAGAGGTGGGGGTCCAGGGCATGGAAGAGTCACAGGCTCTAGGCTGTATACTGAGCTGGGAGCAAGTGGAGTGTGGCTCTGAACTCTGGGAATACAATAGAGGTCTCAGTTCAAGCCTCCAGCCCAGTTTGAAGGGTGTAGCAGAGTAACATAAAATCAGAAGTTAAGAAGTAGGCTGGAAGAATGACTAAACAAACAAACAAAAAAAAGAATCTGATCATAAAGAACTATTATATTGAGAGAAAGGTCCAAGATATAAACCCAGAAGAAGTTAATCACTCCATCTACAAGTAAACCTTAAAGAAAAACATAGCTTATGCATAAATCCAATTAGAATTAGAAGGAAAGAAAAAGCAAAAGGTTTTTTTAAGAGTTTGAAATGTATTTATAAATTAAATGAAAGCTAAAGAGAAGGGGCAGGGGGTAATGAGAGCTATGGAAGAAAGAATTAGAAATTGAATTAAAAACTTTGACATTTTACCCAAATAAAAAACTCCCAAAATTAGGATGGATGAAGTAGCACTTAACATACTCCATGAGACATCAAGGAATATTAAAACAAAGTCTAAATACTTTTTTTAAAAAAAAAGGAAGGAAGAAAGGAAGAAAGAAAGAAAGAAAGAAAGAAAGAAAGAAAGAAAGAAAGAAAGAAAGAAAGAAAGAAAGAAAGAAAATGCAATATACCACATAGTAAAACAACTGACCTGGGAAACAGATCAAGCAAAGATGATTTAAGATTCATTAAGCTACCTGAAAACCTTGACCAAAAAATTCTAGTCATTATATTTCAAGAAATCATAAAAGAAAACTGCCAAGCTATCATGAAACCTGAAGAAAAAGTAAAAAACAGAAAGGATCTACTGGTCACCTCCTAAGGGACAAAAAGATCCAAAGGAAAATTTCAAGGGCTGTTGCAGCCAAAATTCAGAACTTCCGTGTCAAAGAAAAATATTGCAAGCAGTCAGAAATAAAGAATTCAAGTACAGAATAGCCACAGTCAGGAATACATAAGACTTAGCAGCCACTACTATAAAGGAGTGAGGACCTTGGAATACTATATTTTAGAAGGTAAAAGATATATATATATATATACATTCAAGAATAATTTCTCCAGGAAAATAGAGGATTTCTAAGGATTACCAATGAAAAGACCAGAGCTTCATAGAGACTTTGAAATATAAACATAGGAGTCAAGAGAAACATAAAAAATAAATATGAGCAAGCAAACACAAGGGATTGAATAAGGGATAGATTTTTTTCTAAACAAAACAAATTTTAACTAAGGATGGGGTTTAAAAAGAAAAGAAAGAAAGAACAAGAATGTGTGATTGGACTCAGGGAAAGAGTAGAGGGGCAAGAGAGCAAAAGCGGCTCGAACCAAATCTCGCACACGGGTGCTGAGCATATTCCTTCTCTCTCACCGCTCTCTTTTTTATTAAGATGGGGGCAAGGGAAGGAACAAATAAAATGAACAGTATTAGAGAATAGAATGCATTAAAATGTACAATTATTGGTCACAACTGTGAACATAAGGGATGAACTCATCTATGAAATGGAAAAGGATAGCAAAATGCACTAGAAAACAGCATTTGACAATATGTTGCTTACAAGAAATACACTTGAAATATAAAGATTCATAGAGAGTTAAAATAAGAGTCTGGAGCAAAATTTATTGTGTCTTAGCTGACATTAAGACTTAACTTAGGGCAGCCAGGTGGCACAGTGAATAGAGCACCCGCCCTGGAGTCAGGAGGACCTGAGTTCAAATCCAGCCTCAGACACTTAACACAAAACTAGCCATGTGACCTTGGGGAAGTCACTTAACCACAATTGCCCTACCTTTCCCCCTCCAAAAAAAGAAGAAAAAAATACTTAACTTAAGAATGCTAATCAATCTAGTACCATGAATCAAACCATGATTCCAGAGTTATGATAATGAAGCATATTACTCGAATCCTGACAGATAGATGATGGACTCAGGGTGCAGTATCAGACATGCTTTTTTGGACATGGCCAATGTGAGAATTTGTTTTGATCATCTATGCATATGTGTTATTAGAATTTTGTTTTTCTTTTTTATCATGGAAAATTAGGAAGAAGAAAAATGAATGCTTATTAATTGACAAAAAATTAAAGTTTAAAAAAAACTTACAGTTTTAGAGAGTTACCTAAAACACTGAGAGGTTAAGTGGAAAAGGGAATAAAATGAAATATGTCTGGAAAACTAAGTTGGATTCAGATTGTGGCAATCTTAAATGGCAAACTTAGAGATTTCTATTTTATCCTAGGGGCAAAAGGGAGCAACCAAAGATTAGGAGGTTATTTCCATAGTTATGGCAAAAAGGTGATACAGGCCTTAACTTGGGTCATGGACATTTGAGGGGAGAGAAGAAGGATATGAGAAAATGCTGTAGAGGTAAAATCAATAAGACTTGGCAAGTGACTGGATTGGTGGGGGAGGGGTGGGTAAGGACAGGGAGTCAAAGCGATGGGGAAAAGGAAAGAATCAAGAATGACTCCAAGGTTGTCAACCTAGAATAGTGTTGCCCTATACAGCTAAAGAGAAATTTGATATAGGAATACATATAATAGGTTAGGTTTTGGTCAGTTGAATTTGAGATACCTGTGGGGTAGACAAGAGGAAGAAACCCAGCAAAGCACTGAAAATATGAGTGGAATTTAGAAAAGAGATTGGTATAGGAAATGTGTTTGGGAGCCATCTGCATAGAGATAATAGTTGAACCAGTGGGAGCTAATGAAATTCCAAGAGAAATAGCATAGAGAAAAGAAAGAAGGGGACCCAGATTCCAGAGCCTTGGGGGCACTCACATTTAGGGCATAGGGAAGAGGAAAGGTAAAAGCATTTATTCAGTACCTACTATGCTCCAGTCACTGTGCTAAGTGCTTTATAATGATCTCATTTGATCTTCACAACAACCCTTCAAGGTAAATACTGTTATTATCCCCATTTTGCAGATGAAGAATTGAATTCTAGTAAATGAGTGAGATTGAAGCAACAAGAATCCATCTGAAATTTGACAGCATGATTCTGATATGAGTCAAGGTTCCATATATCTCATTCTCCCTCCATCATCACTCAGTGGTACAAGAATGAGAACAGGAACAGAAAGAGTGAAACATGGAGATGATTCAGGCTTGGGGAGTTTGCAGGGCAAACTCCTTAGAAGGTCAAGGAGTTGACCCTAGTTTCTAGAATGGGACTAAAGGAGGGGAATAAAGAGAAGGACTAAGTAATAGGAAGCCCCATTTAGATTAGAAAGCAAGAGCAAATATGAGGGCGTAAGACACAACAGATTAAAAAGCTGGGGTTTGGGAGTGGGGTGGTAGCTCATTAGAGATCTCAGAGACAGGGTTGTACTTCTTGATGATTCAATTCAATGGAAAAATATATGCCGATATGTTGTTGATTAAAGTAGCCTTATGGGAAAACTCTTGGCTCAGGGCCTCATGCATAGTAGGCGTTCAATGAGCGCTAATTGACTAATTCCTGTTATCTCAGGACTTGCCAAACATTTCCCCAATCTCTGAAATTGTATAAGCAAGACCCACAATTTAAAAACCATTCTTCCTTCTTTCCCCTCACATTCTGATACATTGAATGGCCCATCCCTACTAAAAACTGATCCCATAAGACAAACCAGGAGAATATGCCTATAGAAAAGGCACTAGTATCATAGATTTATAGCCTTAAAGGTCATCAATTGTAACTGAATCATCTTATAAACCAAGAAACAAAGGCCTAGAGAGGTTAAGTGATTTGCCCAAGGTCACACAGTCCAAATGCAGCACATTTACCACTGTACCATTCCACAAGGACACAACACAGGTTTCCTGAAAAGCCTCATAAAAGGATTCCAAGATGTTCTGAGTTTATTCAGTGCCTTTTCATTCAGGTGTCTGAATGGAGGGAAGGGGGAGGGAAGCAGGAGGGCTGACCATGTGAACTTGCATGTGAGTAGCCCACGCATCTGGACAAGAGCTCCACTTAGTGTTGACCACCAGCATCCACATGGACTCCTTCTGGGCTAATTAACTGCTGAAGTTTTTATCTCAAATTGCATTCCAAAGAGCTGGATTTCAAGTTACTCCCCCATTTGCCTGCCTAGCCATTTGTAGAGTTCTGTGTGAACTCCACAGATTCCTGAACCATTAAATGTAGCTTTCATGTGTCACTATTCTGCAGCTAAATTGCTCCTAATGAGGCACTTTCACACTTCATTTGACTGAACCAGCTCGCTCTACTTTTTTCCTCTCCTTTTGCTAAGTGAACATACTAAGAATTGTGAGTCCCACCTGGGTCTTCAGGGAAAGGCATCCTTTCTCCTCCCTAAATCTAACCTCCATCTGTACCCTAGAACCTAGCTAACAGACTCCTGAGGGAACCCATCCCATACATTTCGGACACCTAAAGGACTTTGCTTTCCCTTGATCTCAGGTTCTTCATCTGTAAAATGGGGTTGGATTACATGGCCTCTGGGGTCCCTTCCAGTCCTAGATCTAAGATATCTTCCTCTTCACTAACTTCTGACCTCCTGTCTTTAAATATTCTTAAGATTTTTTCATCAAAAAAAAATTTCTCTGACCAACATGACCCTCTTTACCATCAAGAACTCTATTTCCTCTCCATCCACTCTTAGTTTGCCTGTAGTCTGGTTTCTATTCTGTCCCATTCCCCTCACCCCCTGCTAGGCTAAAATGACATTTTTCTGAGGTCAAAAAGCTCTCCATGTCAATTCCAGGGCCCTCTTCTAAGTTGTCATCTTTCTTGATGAATCCACAGCTTTGGGAAATGTGGACACCCCCTCCTTCATGAGGCTCTTTCTCTCTCTGTGTCTCTCTCTGTCTCTCTCTGTCTCTATCTCTGTCTCTCTGTCTCTCTGTCTCTGTCTCTCTGTGTCTCTCTGTGTCTCTCTCTCTGTCTCTCTGTCTGTCTGTCTGTCTGTCTCTCTCTGTCTCTCTCTCTGTCTCTCTCTCTGTCTCTGTGTGTGTGTGTCTCTCTCTGTCTCTCTCTCTGTCTCTCTCTGTCTCTCTCTCTCTGTCTCTCTCTGTCTCTCTCTGTCTCTCTCTCTCTGTCTCTCTCTCTCTGTCTCTCTCTCTCTGTCTCTCTGTCTCTCTGTCTCTCTCTCTCTCTCTCTCTCTCTCTCTCTCTCTCTCTCTCAACATTGCACTATCCTAGACATCCTTTTTCCTTCCTAACCACTGCTTTCTTTGCTCCTCCTCCTCCACCACCACCCCATCATGGATATTCATTTTCCCAAGTCTAAGTTGCCAACTCTTACTCCATATCTCCCCACTCTTCTCTATACTCTTTTCCTTAGTGAGCTCACCCACATTCATGGTTTCATCTGTCATCTTTCTGACTCCCAAATATCTATCTGAACACATTTCCAACTGCCTTCAGGATACTTCCACTCTGAACTGACTACCCTCATTTCAACTTGTTCATGATCCCCCTCACCTGCAGCCCCTGTAGCCTATCACAAACACCAGGTTCTTTATCTTTGCTGTGGCCACCTACTGCCTAAGAATCAAAATATTTGGGAGCTGAAGAGGTTGTAAGAGGTCATCTAGTCCTAGGGTCCTTCCAGTGGCCATGGCCATTTTTGGCCCATCAATCCTTAGTGCCAACTTGTCCATTGCAAAAGACTCTCAAATTCTGTTCAAGCTGGCCACTTTGGGGGCAGCAAAGAAACAAAATGGCTTTAGCAGAGATACCAGGGAGGGCACAAAAGACACCAGCAAGCACAGGTCCACAGACAAAGGAATAAAAAGCCCAGATTCAACTAAATTAAATAGGCTTTGGATACCTCTCTTTATGCTTCGCCAATGGGGGAATAGAGAGGCAAAGTCATTAGGGGAAACTCAGCAGGCACGTTCTAGCTGATCAAGAAAAGCCAGATAGGACCATCCTCTCAACTAATTGTTAAAACTGAATGAACAGACCATTTCAGACAGTGGTTGAGAGAAATCCCTGACAGTTGAAGAAATTGCCTGGAAGGTGATTTGAGAATGAATTGAGAAGAGATTCCAAAGTTGGGATGCACTAACTCCAAGAGAACTTCAGAGTGAGCTTATTAAAGACACATTATGAGATAGTGATACAAGCCCTGGACCTGAGACCAGGAGAGCTCGGAATTCAAATCACACCCCCAAAACATAACAGCTGTGTGACTACAGAAAAGTCACTTAACTGAGCACCAGCCCTGGAGTCAGGAGGACCTGAGTTCAAATATGGCCTCAGACACTTAACACTTACTAGCCTTGTGACCTTGGGCAAGTCACTTAACCCCAATTACCCTGCCCTCCCTCCTCCAAAAAAGCAAAAGAAAAAAGCCACTTAACTTTTCTGAACCTCAGTTTACTTATATGCAAAATGGAGATAACAGTATCTGAAGTACCTGTATTGCTGAGCTGTTGTGAGAATTAAATGAGACCATGAAGGTAAGTGTTTAGTAAACTTTCAAGAGATCAATAATCCATAATTGGGGGGGACGGAGCCAAGATGGCGTAGTAGAAACAGCTCATCCAAGCCACTCTGCCCCCAGATTCCCCCCAAACTATGTAAAAGGGGAATCTGAACAACTTCTGGAGCCCCAGCACCCACAGAACGACACAGAAAAGCTAACCTCCCGCTGAGGACAGCCCAGCAGCCCTGCAGGAAGGACCAGCACAGCAGTCTGGGAGCCAGCGCGGGGAGCCGAGCCGAGCCCAGGTCCATGTGAGCCGAGGTTTTAGCCCCAGGGCGGCAGGGCCAGCAGCCAGCTGGAGAGACCCCAGAACACCAGCAGCTGTGGAAATTCCAGAATTATCAATATAGACATGGCTAGGACAAAGTAAGAGGTTAGTGTCCTATGGACTTTGGGACCATGGGGAATGCGTCGGCTCCCTCCCCTGGGGGCTAAAAGCCGCTGAGGAAACACGCCATTTTGTAGTTCTCAGAGGCAGCTCCAGATCCTGGCCCGTGAATTGTAGGGAGATCCAGCGATCAGTCTTGGGGGGTAATTGCTCTTGCTTTAACCTCTCTGGATCTGGATTGTGATCTAGGGTGGAAGTCGTGGGTGGGTTTACAGCTTGCCAGAAACGGAAGTTGCACCCCACACGTTCGGGATGAAAATTCCTCTATCTGGCCTTAAAGCCATAGTGTGGCAACAAGCCCAAAAGTGAAGTAATTAAGTGGCAACATGCCAAGGCAAAGGAAACAGAAAAATGCAACCCTAGACTCCTATTTTGGGGGCATAGAGCGGGAAAAGGACTGTGAGGTCAGAAGTCCTGCTCCAAAAGCCCCAGGGAAAACATGAGCGGGTTGCAGGCCATAGAGGACCTTAAGAAGGACTTTAAAAATTAAATAAGAGAAGTGGAGGAAAAATTGGAAAGAGAAATGAGAAGGATGCAGGAAAAGTATGAAATGAGGGTCAACAGCCTGACTGAGGAAAACAACACCTTAAAAAATAGACTAACTCAAATGGCAAAGGAGGCCCAAAAGGGCAATGAGGAGAAGAATGCCTTAAAAAGTCGAATTTGCCAGATGGAAAAAGAATCCCAAAAGTTCACTGAGGAGATTCATTCCTTCAGAGTTAGACTGGAGCAAATGGAAGCTAATGACTTTATGAGAAATCAAGATGCTGTTAAGCAGATCCAAACAAATGAAAGATTAGAAGGCAATGTGAAATATCTCATGGGAAAAACCACTGACCTGGAAAATAGATCCAGGAGAGACAATTTTAAAATTATTGGACTACCTGAAAGCCATGATCAAAGAAAGAACCTAGAAATCACCCTTCAAGAAATTCTCAAGGAAAATTGCCCTGATGTTTTAGATCCAGAGGGCAAAATAGAGGTTGAAAGAATCCACAGATCACCTCCTGAAAAAGATCCCAAAAAGAAAACTCCCAGGAATATTATAGCCAGGTTCCAGAATCCCCAGATCAAGGAGAAAATACTACAAGCAGCCAGGAAGAAACAATTTCAATATTGTGGAAACACAATCAGAATAGCCCAGGACCTGGCAGCTTCTACACTGAGGGATAGAAGGGCATGGAATATGATATTCCAGAGGGCAAAAGAGCTGGGAATGAACCCAAGGGTCACCTACCCAGCAAAACTGAGTATTTTGTTTCAGGGGAAAATATGGTCATTCAGTGGAATAGAGGACTTTCAAGCATTCTTGAGGAAAAAACCAGAATTGAATAGAAAATTTGACATCCAGACACAAGAAGCAAGAGATGCCTGAGAAGGCAATCAGGGAAAAGAAATCAAAAGGAACTTATCAAAGTTGAACTATTCACATTCCTATATGGAAAAGCAATAACTGTGACTGATGATATCTTTCTCACTATGAAAATAATGGAAGAAGGGTGTGTGGTCATATGAATACATATGTGAATGTGTGTGTATATGCTTACAGTTATATATGGATAGAGAGTATAGGTTGAATCTGTTGGGAAGGGAGAATACTCAAGGGATGAAATTATGAGGTGAGAGAGGAAAGTGGCAAGAGGAGATGGGGAAAGACAGGGTAGGGTAAAATATCTCATGTAGAAGAAGCAAGGGGAAGTGGTTGCAAGGGAGGGGGAGATTAGGAAGGCAAAAAAGGCAAAACCACATTCTCATTCAATTTGGTTCGGGTAGAGAATGACATACATACTAAATGGGGTATCTCAACCTGCAGCAGAATAGGGGGAAGGGGGATAAGAGGAGGGATGATGGATAGGAGGGCATCCTTGGGGGGAGGGGAGGTTGGAAGTACCCACTATAGAAGAGGGACAGAATCATGTAGGGAATGGACCAGGTGGGGAGTGGGATGAGTGGGAGGGAATTATAAGCAGCCTTGTACAATATATCTACTATGATAATGTTTTGCATAGCTAGACATGTACAACATGTACTGAATTACTTATCTCCCCAGAGGGAATGGGTAACAAGGGAGGAAGGAAATGGATCTGAAATTTGAGGTCTTAACATTAAATGTTTCATACATATATATATATATATATATATATATATATATATATGAATAAGAAGAAGAAGAAAATAATAATAATCCATAATTAGGGTAGCTAGGTGGTACAGTAGATAGAGTGCCAGAACTGGAGTCAGGAAAACCTGAGTTCAAATCTGGCCTTAGATACTGATGGGCTGTATGACTGTGGGTAAGTCATTTCACTCTGTTTGCCTTAGTTTTCGTATCTGTAAAATGAGCTGGAGAAGGAAATAGCGAACAACTCCAGTATCTTTGGCAAGAAAACTCCAAATGGAGCCACAACACCAATGAAATAACTCCAAACAAAATCCCACCTCCTCATTTTATAAATGAGGAAGCTGAGGTCAAGGTCACACAAGCAGTGAGTTGACAGAGCTGAGATTCTGACTCTAACTCCCTTTCACTGCTGTTCCTCTTTGACTCTTACCTTTGTCTCTTTCCTCTCCCTCACCTCTCCTATCCAATCAGATACCCACATCCTGTAAATTCTACCAGAGCATCATTTCTAGCATCCCCTTCTCTCTGGTTTCATTATTACTGTCTTTATGCAGTCCTACTATGTTAGTGGCCTTCTACCAGTTCTTACTAAATCTGCTCTTCTTCATCCAATCCTTCCTGGCAGAATAATATTTGTTAGGCATATTCCTTGTCTTGTCATTATTCTTTTTCAATATCTTCTTTGGTTCCCTCTTGCCTACTAAGTAACATTCAAACATCTTTGCCTAGAATTCAAGGCCCTCTTCGATCTAGCACCACATTACCTTATCAAATGGGAAGAGCACTGAATTTGGAGTTACAAACTCTGAGATCAAATCTCAATTCTTCCTTGAGATCTTTGGCAAGTCATATAACCTCTTTAGGCCCCAGTTTCCTCCCTTTTAAAGTGAAAGGGTTTGACTAAATGATCTCTAAGGTCCCTGTTAACTTTAACTTTATTATCCTATAATTTAAACTTGACTAAATGATCTCTAAGGTCCCTGTTAACTTTAACTCTATTATCCTATAACTTAAACTTGCATCCCCAAGAACTAATTCTAAAAATAGCAACACAAAAAAGCCTGAAGCTTGGAGAATGCCTCCCCACTCCTAGGTGAGCAGAGCTCAACTTCAACATAAATTTCAAAATCAAGAAATAGGTTAGAGAATGAGCAAACAACAACAACAAAGAATTTGACCATAAAAAACTATTGTGGTTGGGGCAGCTAGGTGGCACAGTGAGTAGAACTCTGGCCCTGGAGTCAGAAGGACCTGAATTTGGATCCAGCCTCAAACACTTAACACACACACACAAAAAAAAAAAACCTAGCCATGTGACCTTGGGCAAGTTACTTAACCCCAACTGCCCTCCAAAAAAAAAGCAAAAAAAAAAAAAAACCTACTGTGGTGGCAGAGAAAGCCAAGACATGAACTCAGAAGAAGACAATAATGTGGGGGGTGGGGGGGAAGCTACCAAAAGACTCAAAGAAAAATGCTAATTAGAACCAAGCCCAACAAGAATTCCTGGAAGAGTTTTTAAAAATTAGATAAGAGAAGAAAAATTAAGAAAAAGAAAAGAAAATATGCAAGAAAATTATGAAAAGAGAATTAACAGTTTGGTAAAAAAGGCACAAAAAAGTACTGAAGAAAATAAAACCTTAAAAAAAAAACGGAATTGACCTAATAGTAAAAGAAGTATAAAAATTCACTGAAGAAAAGAGCTACTTAAAAATCAGAATAGGTCAAATGGGAAAGAAGGCACAAAAATTTATTGCAGAAATGAACTCTAAAAAACAGAATTGGTCAAATGGAAAGGGAGGTTCAAAACATCACTGAAGAAAATAATTCCTTAAAAATTAATAGTGAGCAAGTGGAAGCTACTGACTCCATGAGATATCAAGAAAGTTTTAAAAATGAAAATAGAAGAAAATATGAAATATCTCATCAGAAAAACAACTAACATGGAAAACAGATCAAGAAGAGATAATATAAGAATTATTGAATTATCTGAAAACCATGTTCAAAGAAAAAGCTGGACATTATATTTCAAGAAATTATCAAGGAAAACTGCCCCAATATCTTATATCCAGAGAGTAAAATACAAATTGAAAGAATCTACAAATCACCCCCTGAAAGAGATCCCAAAATGAAAACTCCCAGGAATATTATAGCCAAATTCCAGAGCTCCCAGGTCAGAGAGAAAATATTTCAAGCAAGCAGAAATAAACAATTCAAATATCATGGCACTATAGTCAGGATCACACAAGATTTAGCAGCTGTCATGTTAAAGGATCAGAAGGTTTGAAATATGATATTCTGGAAGGCTAAAATTACAGTCAAGAATCACCTACCCAGAAAAACTGAGTGTAATCTTTCAGAGTGAAAAAAAATGAATATTTGAGGAAATATAGGGCTTTCAAGCATTTCTGCTAAAAAGACAAGAGCTGAATAGAAAACTTCACATTCAAGCAGAAAACTCAAAAGAAGCATAAAAAGGTACATGTGAAAGAGTAATCATAAGGGACACAATAAAGTTAAACCGTTTACATTCCTATATGGAAAGACGAAATATGTAACACCTGAGAACTTTATCATTATTAGGGCAGTTGATAGGAGTTTACATAGACGGAAGGTATGGGTGTTAGTCAATTATAGTGGAATAATCTCCAAAAAAATGAAGGGGGAAGAAAGAGTGATACACTGAGAGAGGGGGGGAAGGGAGAGGTAGAATGGAAAATTTTTTCTCACATAAAAGAGGCACACAAGGAAGAGTTTTTACCATAAAAGGGAAAATGGCGGGGGGGGGGGGGGGAGGCAGGCAATATTTGAATCTCACTCTCATCAGAATTGGCTCAAAAAAGGAACAATATATATACACACTCAGTTATAGAAATGCAACTTACCCAATAGGGAAATAAAAGAAAAAGGTGATGGGGGGAGGGGATGGAAGGGATAACAAAGAAGAGAGAGGACTAAGAGAAGTAGTAGTTAGAAGTAAAATAGACCTTTCAGGAGGAACAGACTAAAAAGTGAAAGAAAGAAACAGAAGATAATAGGATTTAGGGAAAATAACTCAATTATCATAACTGTGAATGGGAATGGGATGAGCTCACCCATAAAATGGAAGCGGATAGTAAAATGGATTACAAACCAAAATCCAACAAAATTATGTTTACAAGAGACATACATGAAGCAGAAAGACACACAGAGTTAAAATAAAGGGCTGGAGCAGAATCCAATATACTTCAGTTAAAAAAAAAAAGTCAGGGGTAACAATCACAATCTCAGACAAAACAAAAGCAAAAATAGACCTAATCGAAAGAGATAATCAGGGAAATTATATTTTGCTGAAGAGATACCATAGACAATGAAATAATATCAAAATTTTTACAGCAAATTTCTCTTTCTCTTTTCTCAAATATATATTGAATATAAAATTGAGTCAAATTTATAAAAAGATCATTCCCCAATTGATAAATGGTCAAAGATATTAAACAGGCAGTCATCAGAAGAGGAAATAAAAGCTATCTATAGCCATATGAAAAAAAATGCTCTAAATCACTATTGATTAGAGAAATGCAAATTAAAACAACTCTAAGGTACCATCTCTCACCTATCAGAAATGACAAATGCTGGAGGGGGAGAGGGAAAAACAGGTACACTAAGGAACCATTGACTAAAATGTGAACTAGACCAGCCATTCAGGCAAACAATTTGGAACTCTGTCCAAAGAGCTATAAAACTGTGCATACTCTTTGACCAAGCAACACCACTACTAGGTCTGTATCCCAAAAAAGAAAAAGGAAAGTAACCTATATATACAAAGATCTTTTGTGGTGGTAAGGAATTGGAAAGAGAATGGATGCATATCAATTAAGGAATGACTAAACAAGTTATGGCAAATGATTATGAGGGAGAACTATTGTGCTATAAGAAATGACAGTGGGAGGGGCGGCTAGGTGGCGCAGTGAGTAGAGCGTCGGCCCTGGAGTCAGAAGGACCTGAATTCGGACCCGGCCTCAGACACTTAATCCACACAAACAAAAACCTAGCCGTGTAACCTTGGGCAAGTTACTTAACCCCAATTGCTTAAAAAAAAAAATGACAGTAGGGGTGGTCTCAGAAAAAAATGGCAAGACCTATATGAACTGATGTAACATGAAGTGAGCAAAACCAGATCACTGTGCAAAGTAAAATCAATGCTGCAATGATGATCAACAGTCAAAGACTTGGCTACTTTGATCAATACAATGATCCAAGACAGTTCCAAAGAACTCATGATGAAACAATGCTATCCACTTCCAAAGAATGAACTTATGAACTCTGAGTGCAAATTAAACATAATTTTCTCACTTTTTTCATTTTTCTTGCTTTTAAAAAAAGTGGTTAATAGGGAAATATGTTTTGTATGACATTAAATCTATAATCTTTTTTTTGTTTGTTTGTGTTTTTGCTTTGGGGAGGGTAATTGGGGTTAAGTAACTTGCCCAAGGTCCCACGGCTAGGTTTTTGTTTGTGTGGGTTAAGTGTCTGAGGCCGGATCCGAACTCAGGTCCTTCTGACTCCAGGGCCGACGCTCTACTCACTGCGCCACCTAGCCACCCCTAATATCTATAATCTTTATCAAAGTTCTTGCCTTCTCAAGAATGGGGAAGCAGGGGCAGCTAGGTGGTACAGTGAATAGAGCACTGGCTCTGGAGTTAGGAGGACCTGAGTTCAAATCTTACCTCAGATACTTAACACAAAACTGGCCATGAGACCTTGGTGAAGTCACTTAACCCCAATTGCCCTACCTTCCCCCCTCCAAAAAGAAAAAAAAAGAATGGGGGAGGGGAGAAAGGGAAAGAATTTGGAATTCAAACTTTTTTTAAATAATGTTTTAAATTTTGCACGTAATTTTTAAAAATAAGAGAGAAAAGAAACAGGTTGCAGCCTCTGGACTGTGATTCTAAGTCTCATTTCCCTGCCAACCAACTCATAAGGCTTTTGAAGCTCAAAGAATGTTTTATTACTAATTCTAAAACAATGGTGAAATTTACACATTAAACACTTCCCTGCCAGGTCCCTTCACAATGGCTTCCCTCAGGCTTCCATGCTCTCCTGAGCCTGCTTCTGATGCAACCTTCCAGTAATGATTCAAGCTTATCAGAACATAACTTTTAGAATACAATACATTTAAACAGAGCAGAAAATGACTGTAAGCTCTGGAAGGCAAGAACCAAACCCTGGACTTCTTTTGTATCCCCCTCAGCAAGCATCAGGCTGCTGAGTTTAATTCCGGTTGAACTGAACAGAATCATCAAAGGCAAGTCAGACAAAACTTTTCTCAACACCGGTATGGAAGAGCTCTACCATGAGATTAACCCTCTGGATCTCCTGCAGTTGCTGCAATCATCTCTTTCAACTCCAGCTGTCAAGTCTGAGCAAATGGCCAAACCTAATATTGTTTCTGTTCCACAGAACGTTAGAGCTGATAGGGCTCTTGGGTAATGAAGGTTGAACAGGGCACGTGTTGAGTTGTCCTTCCCAATTCCAGCCAATCGTGTGTAAGGATTCAGCACCTGGGAACACTGGGGATGATTCAGTGCTGAAAGGCACTTTGAAATGACAAAAGCAATCCTTTCATTGGCACCTGAACCCCAGGAACTAATGACTCAGAGGAGTTTTCAAAAGGAGAGACGGGCTTCTGGTTCTCTCTCCTGCATTGTGAGCCACTGAAACACAGTTCAACCTGCGCATTCTCAGCTTTTCCTTTCAGCCTCTTGCTGGAATGGTACTTTAGGGTTAATTTCCCTGCTTCCTCTTTTTTCAAGCCTACTTCCCTGCTCTGTATTTCATTCTCCTTATTAGGTGATTTAGAGAATCGACCTTCATTTTACAGGTCCTATAGATAACAGTCTCCTGTTGGTATCACACTGGTTCTTTATCTAAAACTCTATGTAAGGGAGAGCCCAGCCTTCAACTGGAGGATGGATACCCCTCCCCCACATGCTGCCCACTGCCACTGTGGGCACAGAGGCCAAACACTAAGGCTGTCACTGCTAGCATCTGTTTTCCTCCTTCCCCTGTGAATAGCAATTAAGTTTGTTAAAGCTATCTCTGTGTGGGATAATGCTTTTCATTTGAACTCCCCGGTGCTACAATCATGTAACTCCATACTTCCAAGGGAAGAACAGGTGCCCTTCCCCCACCCCAATCACCATTTGGTCACTGAACACAAGGCAGCTAAAGCCCAATACCTGCTTTAGGTGAGACTGGTTCTGGGTTTGAGGGTGCCTCTTCTGTGTTTGCTCTTTCCTGATCTTAATTGAACCAGCATTAATCTTGAAATGAAACAGTCTGGGGTTGGAGATGACCTTGTGAATTGGAAAGGTCTTGAGGTCCTAGGTCCTCAAGTTGGTTCAGAGCTATTTGACAAGAAAAGAAGAGGAGTTCCTGGCAACTACCAATGCTTCTGGAGCTGATGACCCCCAAGAAGATGAGCTCTCCTTGCCCTGCTTTCCAGGAGACATCTACCATGAGAGGGGAAGAGCAGAGCCAAGGTGAAATATAAAATGCCTAATCCACAATCCTGTAAACTTCTTTATGTTCTAATCTAATGAGATATCAACCTCCTGAAAGGTTGTCACAGTCGTTATAGGTTAAGTTACTGAATCCCATTTTAATTCATTGGGTTACTGTGAGCCATGAGCTTCTATGTCTTTTAGCATTTCTTTTGTATGTAGAAAGTAAATATCTGCCCCATATCTGATTCAGATTGTGCTTTCTACTCCCCTTCTGGGAGACCTTACATATGAACTATAAACTAAACTATAAGTAAATCTTTGCCGAGACACCTAGTCCATGCCATGTGCAATGGGTTCAGAGCAGAGGAGCCACTTAACAGTGAAGGGAGTGGATGTAGTGCCCTACACTCGTGGGCCCAGCAGTAGTTCTTAATGTTAGACTTGGCTTAGATCTAATCCAGGCTCCTCATTTTATAAATGAGAGAAATAAGGCCCAGTGGGATGAAAATACTCATACAAGGTAACACAGTACATTAGTGGCCAGGTCTATACTAGAACACAGACTACTTGGCTCCTAGACTGGTGATCTTTCCAGTATATCATCCTGTCTCACAGGATCCAGTTTCTAGGTTTTGTGGTTTGATATTTTGAGGAGTATCAGGATTAAGAGAAATTAGTTTTATTCTTTTTTTTAAACAAATGCTTTATTAACTTCTGTTTTACATCATTCATTTCCGCCAGATTTTGAGTTACAATCATTTCCCCCCCCCCCTGTTTTTCCCCTACCCACCCTCCCAGAATAGCAGTCCCACAAGATATCGCTTCCTCCAATCTGCTCTCTCCCATATCTTCTCCCATACCCCCTTTGACTTTTCCATTGGAGGAAGATGAATCTTTGTGTCCCAATGCCTGCACATCTTATCTCCCTATTACAAGCAAAAGAGTATTAATAATAGTATTTATATATATTTGAAACATTTAATGTTAAGACCTCGAATTTCAGATCCATTTCCTTCCTCCCTTGTCACCCATTCTCTCTGGGGAGATAAGTAATTCAGTATATGTTGTATATGTCTAGCTATGCAAAACGTTATCATAGTAGGTATATTGTACAAGGCTGCTTATAATTCCCTCCCACTCATCCCACCCCCCACCTGGTCCATTCCCTACATGATCCTGTCCCTCTTCTATAGTGGGTACTTCCAACCTCCCCTCCCCCCAAAGGATGCCCTCCTATCCATCATCCCTCCTCTCATCCCCCTTCCCCCTACTCTGCTGTAGGTTGAGATATCCCATTTAGTATGTATGTCATTCTCCCTGAACCTAATTCAATGAGAATGTGGTTTTGCCTTTTTGCCTTCCTATTCTCCCCCTCCCTTGCAATCACTTCCCCTTGCTTCTTCTACATGAGATAGTTTACCCTACCCTGTCTTTCCCCATCTCCTCTTGCCACTTTCCTCTCTCACCTCATAATTTCATCCTTTGAGTATCCTCCCTTCCCAACAAATTCAACCTATGCCCTCTATCCATATATAACTGTAACCATATACACACACATTCACATATGTATTCATATGACCACACACCCTGCTTCCATTATTTTCATAGTGAGAAAGATATCATCAGTCCCAGTTATTGCTTTTCCATATAGGAAAGTAAATAGTTCAACTTTGATAAGTTCCTTTTGATTTCTTTTCCCTGATTGCCTTCTCAGGCATCTCTTGCTTCTTGTGTCTGAATGTCAAATTTTCTATTCAACTCTGTTTTTTTTTTCCTCAAGAATGCTTGAAAGTCCTCTATTCCACTGAATGACCATATTTTTCCCCTGAAACAAAATACTCAGTTTTGCTGGGTAGGTGACCCTTGGGTTCATTCCCAGCTCTTTTTCCCTCTGGAATATCATATTCCATGCCCTTTGATCCCTCAGTGTAGAAGCTGCCAGGTCCTGTGCTATTCTGATTGTGTTTCCACAATATTGAAATTGTTTCTTCCTGGCTGCTTATAGTATTTTCTCCTTGATCTGGGGATTCTGGAACCTGGCTATAATATTCCTGGGAGTTTTCTTTTTGGGATCTTTTTCAGGAGGTGATCAGTGGATTCTTTCAACCTCTATTTTGCCCTCTGGATCTAAAACATCAGGGCAGTTTTCCTTGAGAATTTCTTGAAGGGTGATTTCTAGGTTCTTTCTTTGATCATGGCTTTCAGGTAGTCCAATAATTTTTAAATTGTCTCTCCTGGATCTATTTTCCAGGTCAGTGGTTTTTCCCATGAGATATTTCACATTGCCTTCTAATCTTTCATTTGTTTGGATCTGCTTAACAGCATCTTGATTTCTCATAAAGTCATTAGCTTCCATTTGCTCCAGTCTAACTCTGAAGGAATGAATCTCCTCAGTGAACTTTTGAGATTCTTTTTCCATCTGGCAAATTCGACTTTTTAAGGCATTCTTCTCCTCATTGCCCTTTTGGGCCTCCTTTGCCATTTGAGTTAGTCTATTTTTTAAGGTGTTGTTTTCCTCAGTCAGGCTGTTGACCCTCATTTCATACTTTTCCTGCATCCTTCTCATTTCTCTTTCCAATTTTTCCTTCACTTCTCTTATTTAATTTTTAAAGTCCTTCTTAAGGTCCTCTATGGCCTACAACCCGCTCATGTTTTCCCCTGGGGCTTTTGGAGCAGGACTTCTGACCTCACAATCCTTTTCCCGCTCTATGCCCCCAAAATAGGAGTCTAGGGTTGCATTTTTCTGTTTCCTTTGCCTTGGCATGTTGCCACTTAATTACTTCACTTTTGGGCTTGTTGCCACAGTATGTCTTTGCCGACAGATAGGGGAATTTTCATCCCGAACGTGTGGGAGGGCAACTTCTGTTTCTGGCAAACTGTAAACCCACCCACGACTTCCACCCCAGATCACAATCCAGATCCAGGGAGGTTATAGCAAGAGCGATCACCCCCCAAAACTGATCGCTGGATCTCCCTACAGTTCACAGGCCAGGAGCTGGAGCTGACTCTGAAAACTACAAAATGGCATGTCTCTCAGCGGCTTCTAGCCCCCAGGGAAGGAAGCTGATGCATTCCCCAAATACTGGTCCCAAAGTCCATAGGGCACTAACCTCTCACTTTGTCCTAGGCATGTCTATGTTGATAATTCTGGAGTTGCCACAACTGCTGGTGCTCTGGGGTCCATCCAGCCGGCTGCTGGCCCTACTGCCCTGGGGCTAAAACCTCGGCTCACACGGACCTGGGCTCAGCTCGGCTCAGCTTGGCTCCTTGCGCTTTGCGCTGCCAGCTCCCAGACCACTGCGCTAGTCCTTTCTGCAGGGCTGCTGGGCTGTCCTCAGTGGGAGGTTAGCTTCTCTGTGTCATTCTGTGGGTGCTGGGGCTCCAGAAGTTGTTCAGAGTTCCCTTTTACATAGTTTGGAGGGAATCTGGGGGCAGAGTGGCTTGGATGAGCTGTTTCTACTCCGCCATCTTGGCTCCGCCCCCTAGTTTTATTCTTATAACTCCAGATGGCAAGACTAGGTAGGAACAATGGGGGAAAATTTCATAGAAACTCATTTCAGCTCAATAGAAATTCCTTCTAACAATCAAAATTGTCTTAAGAGGCAGTGAATTCCCTTTCACTGGAGGTGTTCAGGCAAAAGCTGAACAACCATTTGTCAGGATGTTACAGAGAGGATTTTGTTTCAGGTTAGGGTTGGACCAACTGACCTCTATAGTCCTTCCTACTGTTGACATTATATAGTAAGAGATGAACTGAACTTTTGTTCACACAGAAAATATGTCATATACCCAAAAACCTTGCTTTTACTGAGGAAGACAGGAAAAGGAATGGATTAGAGAGAAAAGTCTTGGGAATGTTGATTGCCATTTCACTCATCAAGGATGTGGGCATATCTAAAGGCAAAAAATTCCTTCCTTATACTTAAATAAAATCCACAACTTTCATTCCACAGCCCTGTTTTGAATGTTAGGACTCTTTTTATGTTAATGGTGAAGGAAACTTAAAACATCCTGGGTTTGGCCTCTTATCAATTAAGGGAATTCTTTTAAAAGAATTTATGACATATCATTCTATAAAGAAAACGAAGATGGTGGCAAGAGTGTAGATCCATGTGGGGGTAGGGTTTAGGAATCCTAAGTGCCTAGCCAATAGGAGACAGGAGGGAAATTCAAATTGGAAACTGGGCATAAAAAGGCTTGCATTTGTCTGAACAAGTGTACTCCATTAGGGGAACTACCCATTCATTCAGCAGAATAAGTGTAAAGTAAATATAAATGAGAGCTTTCCTGGTTTCACAATAAGAATTGTTCTCTCTAGAGGTGAGCATGTTTCTCACACTATGATTCTACTAGATCAGCCTGGGTTAGAGAGTCAGTAAAAAGCCAGTGCAAATCCTGACTCTGTCACTTACTACCTATGTGACCCCAGGCAAATCACTCAGCCTCTCTTGGCCTCAGTTTCCTCCTCTGTAAAATTAGAAGTTTGAACTAGAAGGCCTCTAAAGTCTCTTGCAGCTCAAAATCTATGATTTCCATATCCTAGGCTCAAGGCTCTGGAAGACACCAGCAAAGACACCATCAGGAGAAACTTGATTTTTCAGAGATGTAGTCTGGGATGTCTCAGAAGGGTCTTAGTACACTCACTCCTCTCCAGGCTCCATTTCTGACTCTACAAACTACCTGCTCACCCTGGAGGTTCACCCCAACCTTCCCATAATGGAAGTACACCCCAGCCTGCAATTTCTACTCCCAATTAGTCAATTACTCCCCAAACCTCCATTTTAAGAGAAGTGCCTAAGACAGTCATATCGTCATTCCTTTCCAGGCTCTGCTCCTGAATCTCCAGACTTCTCTCCTCTGGGGAGAGGTAGAAGAGGGAAGGATCCGGGGGGATGGGGAGTGTCCCTTTCCCTTTTATGTGTTATCTTCCCATATTACTATGTAAACTCCTTGAGCAGCAGGACTATCTTTCTGCTAGCATTTACATCCCCAACACTTAATACATTGCCTGGCACACAATAAGCACTTTATTGAGTGGACTTGATTCTCTCCTGGTAGAAAATTAACTCTGCCACCACCTTCTCCTACTCCCCATTGTGGGAAAGTAACAAACACTCTCATGGGGCAAAGAAAATCCTATAAAGTGCCTTCTAGCTACAAATCCTACAATCCTTTAAGACTTCTTGAGAAAGTAAAAACATCTATACACTTCTACTTCTCTATTTCTTCTGACTGTCTCATTTCTAGTCCAGATGATGCTAAAGTGACATCAAGGTATAGCCTTGTATCAAGGATATTTTCTAGAGGCCCCAGAGGATGCAAAACATGCTCTTTCTGAGACCCTGAGAAAATGTGGGTCTGATCTCACTCTGTAAACAACTCAAATGCCTCAAGGCACCAAAATGGGACCAGCCTAATTATCCACCAGAAACTGGGAACCATCCTTCCCTCCTCCTTATACATTCCCACCAGCCTTGCCTCAACACACTGCTAGAATTATTCACAGTGAATTTCACCTAATCCAGGCTCTCTGTGGAGTTCCTCTAATGAGAGTGCCAATAGCCTGAAGCATTTGGAAGAAGCTTGAGTTTGATCATGATCATATCTTTGTAAAGTTTTTATCTAAGAGACAAGGAAATGGTACCATCAGTGCAGCATGGTATAACTGATAGGGTCCTGGACTTGGAGTTAGGAACTACTCCACTTAAATCCTGTCTAGCCAGATGACCCTGGACAAATCACCCCTCTTTGCTCTAGTTTCCTCATCTTTAAAACAGGGAAAATAATAGCACCCATCTCACAGAGTTGTCATGAGCATCAGATGAGATAAACATATGCATGAGAAAAGCATTTATTAAGTACTTTCTAGATATAAAACCCTGAAGATGAAAAATAGAAATGCAAGACAATCCCTGGTCTCCAGGAAGTCACATTCTAATAAGGGAGACGATTCATATTGGAGGTTTAAACTGCAAGTCAAATGAAAAGGGCCAATATACATCTTCTTTAGTGTCATTTCCATTTATAAAGCCATATCCATTCCTGATACTAGGCTATTTGACAATAACAAGGACTCTGGTGATGAGAATTTTCTTTTCTGGCTCTTCAGTGGCTGTGATTGCTGAGGAAGGAAATGCAGAAGCAGGTGCCAGGTCATATCTTCACAAAGGTTGCTCCCCTGCATGATAGCTTCAAGGGCTGGGTTAGAAACAGGATTAGTGGTCAGGGAGAGTTTTTGCTCTACCAGATGCTCTTGGGTTGTTGATTGGAAACTGATAGTAGTGATGCCTTTTGGCTTGAGTCAAGTGCCAACCAATGGAAAACTCAGATGTTGCACTCTCTCTTTGGGCAGACAACAAAATGATACCCTGATTTCTTACATGCTTAAGAAAGCAGCACACAAGCCAATGTCTGCTGCTTATACTAGTGCTGTGGCCTCAAGTATTTTAAGGGTTGCATATTGATAATCATTTCAGATCATTTGAACCCCAATAAGGGCCAAAGCCTGAGTTAATCAACTAGACATGCTTTGCTTTTCTCCAAAAATGTCCTTTCCTGTGTCAGCAGCTTTAAGACCAGATAAAACTAACAAGAAGTATCTTTCCTGCTTGTGACCATTAAGGACAGAATGCCTACCAGAATAGTGGGACTTCTCTTATCTTGGCATCCTAGGGACATATTCTATACAGGGGAAACACAGATATCCTGGGATCATAATTGACACTACTTTGCCAATTGACTTGTCAATTTGTATTTAGGACTTATTCAACTAAGAAACTTCCTCTGAGGGACCCAGACATCCCAGGATTGTCCTAAAACATATGAAAAGCTTGTCATTCTGTTATCAGACAGTCAGAACTTATGTTCTGGGTCCATGCATGCATGAATCTGCTAGTGTTAAGGGAATAAACAATATGAATTTATATATCACCTGTTTGCCTCTTTTAACCAAACTGTCAGGTCAACAATATCAAGCATTGCAAGGAGCGTACATCTGTATCTTTCAATCAAAGGTCCTCATTTCTCAAAACTTATGCACTTCAAAAAATGCCTCTTCCTCTTCCTCCTCCTCTCTACTTACAGCTCCAGTCCTCACTTTCTGAGCCACCAGAGTCACCACACTGGAGGACAAAGTATTACTGGTCTAATATAAATAGGTATAGATATTGTGTATGTGTATATAATCAACATATGCCTACTTAGAAAAGAAAGGGCAGTTAAAAGTGATCTTGCTGGGAAATTACTAAAGGAGGAATTCCCCCTGCTTGGGATGAGACCTAGTAAATCCCATCCCAATCCTAATCCAATAGAAAGCCTTCCTACAAGCAAGCCTCCCCTAAGCAAACTTCCCTTAATGGGCTCCACCTGAGGCTTATTAATAGGCAAAAAGATCTTATATCCCATTAACATTACACAAAACCAAAATTCAGGCACAGTCTCCTTACTCCCAGTCTACATTTGTTCCACTACATCACAATTTACTGGTGTTAACATTTTTTAAAAGCTCTGACCATTTAAAGGTGGGTAGATAGATGTCAAGTCCCCTTGTTGAGGAGGCTAAACTAAGACAATTAATTAGAATCATCTACTCTGATTTTTTTTTCTTTTTCAAAGCTCTAAAGGGCAGTTAACTGTGTGGAGATAAGAACATCAAAGTATCCAAGAACTCTGAATGAATACAAAGATTCCCACCAATCTAAGCCCAAACCCTTCCCTGATCTTTATTCCCTCTTCCCTGAAGCCAGTCTCCAATCCAGAACCTCCCATTCTGAAGTACCACCCCTTAAAAAAAACCCTCTCACTTATGAGTTCTTACCTATTCCAGATTACCTCACAGGCTTTCCCATCCTAGAAGTGGTCTTTATGTTAAGAACCAACCATTCCAAAGTCAATCCCAATCACAGAGCACCCTAGCCCACTCCACCCCCATCCTAGAATCCTGCCTATTCATAAAGAGTTCAGGTGTGTGTACCTATATGGGGGTATTTGTAAATATATGTATATATGTGTGTAAAGTTTATCATATATGTGTGTATAATTGTAAATATATGGATGCATGTATAGATAAACATTTTATCATATAAAATTATATTTTTGTTACAGGTGTACATATACATATATAGTACACACACACACACACACACACACACACACACACACACACAAAGAGAAGCCTAAGGAATCAGGTTCAAAATGTTGGTTAACTTGAGCACCACATCCTATAACTCTCTACTCTGAAGAAGCAGTAACAACAAAGATGGTACATTAAGGACAGAACATGGTGCCTCCAATGTTTAATATGATAGAGAAATATAGATATATATGTGTGTATGCATATGTATACACATATATGAATGTATATACATACATATATAATATATTGTATATATCAATGTGTGTGTATATATATATATCAATACATAATATAAAATCATATATATCATATATTGTAGTGGTGACAGGGTTGAATTTGTTATCAAATAACCTGGGTTCAAATCCTGGTTCAGTCACTGCATGACCTTGGGCAAGTCACTTTGTTGTACTGAAAAATCAGCAAGTGAGACCATTAATCATTTTAAGTGGAGTTTAATGAAGTCATCCACTGTCAGGGGTCATGTACCCAAATCAGGCAGCCTCGAGATGTATATTCTCAGGGCTTATATAGACAAAAGCCACAACATAACTGTTACCTAGGGGAAACCACAACTTGGCAGTTATTCTGAGCAAGCAGGGAAAGGGGGCTGGGGGGGGCCTATGGGTTCCAGGTGGCAGGTTTGGGCAGGTCTCCTAGGGGAACTTACCCGAGATGGGAGAGATAGGGGAGGTTCACAAAATGGTGGTTACAATAACTTAGCCTGATTTGGCCTCAGTTTCCTTATCTATAAAAATGAGTGAGTTGGACCAGATAAACTTTAAGGTCCTATCTAATTCAAAAGGAATGATCCTATTCAAAATTCCCAGTTCCCTTCTAACTCCAAATCAATGATCCTTTTCAATTCAACAAGTGTTATTAAGTGCCTATTATGCATCAAACCCTATGCAAAGGAAAAAACGTGAAACTGGTCCCTGCAGTCAAGGAACTTGGAGGGGAACGTAAGCATGTTAACAAATAAGTAAAGACAAAATATTTTGATTTGGAAATGGAAAGTGAAGAATGAGATCACTACTTCATGAAGCAGCTCATTCTACTTTGGGAAGAAGTATTTTTTTCTCATATGTAAATAAAATCTGCCTCCCTTTCATTAATAAGGAAAAAAGAGTCAGCTTTCTTACTTCCAAGGCTGCTGTGAAATATTGCAAGCTATTGTCCCCATTCTGCAGACGGTATAACTGAGCCAAACAGAGCTACAGAAACTTGTCCTAGGATGAAGATGGTGATAAAACAGAGGACCAGAACTGGGGATCACAGCTATCTGTAATCCTCTAATCTGTATCTTTATTCAGACTCTCCAAATGGAAGAGAGTTGGGGAGAAAACAATGGCAGTATTTATATGGCAGGTCAGGATGGATTGTCCATTTACCAACGAGAGAGAGAGAGAATTACATTCTCTAAAGTCTTTGGCAGAGTTAGAAACTCCAGTCCTGATCTTGAGTACTTTTCTTGCCCATAAATACCCAGCATGCAAAGAGCAGTCTAAGGAATAGAGTTCAAAGTGCCAGTTAACTTGAGCACCACATCCTATTACTCTCCACTCTAGGGAAGTGCTAACAACCAAGATGGCACATCAAGGCTAGAGCATGGTGCCTCCAATGTTTAAAACAATAGAAATTGCATCTACACCACTCCCCAAACATCTGGAGGGAAAAAAAGTAAAAACATTCAATCATTCAGATGTTCAGTCTACAGAATCCTGAACCTCCAGATATTTGGAAACATCTGAATGATGGAGTGTTTTGCTAAGTGCCCAAACATCTGGATAATGTACAAGTGCAGTCTCTGTTTAAAGCTGTGACAATTGCATTTCCACTTGCAAAACTTGAAAGAGAGAAGAGAAGAGGAGGGAAGGGAAGGGAAGGGAAGGGAAGGGAAGGGAAGGGAAGGGAAGGGAAGGGAAGGGAAGGGAAGGGAAGGGAAGGGAAGGGAAGGGAAGGGAAAGAGGAAGAGGAAGAGGAAAGGACAGGTGGCTCAAAGTGCTAGGTCTAGAATCAGGAAAACCTGAGTTCAAATTTGACCTCAGACATTAGCTGCATGACCCTTGGGAAAGTCATTTAACCTTTGCTTCAATTACCTCAACTGTAAAATAGAGATATAACAGCACCTGCCCCTCAGGGTTGTTGTGAGGAACAAATGAAATAATATTTACAAATTGTTTGATATAATGTCTGGCACATAGTAAGTGTTATATAGATGCTGATTCCACCACTTTATGAAATGAATGATAGGATGTCCAATTCCCAAAAGGTCTGAAATCAAACTCTTTGGCACAGTGGGAAGCAGGTACTTGGTCAAGCAATACATTCCTGCATTGGCCATGACCAAAAAATAGGTCTCTCTCTCCATTCTGGGTTCATCATGTTTCATCAAGTCACCTCATCTTAGAAGTGTAGCCAGTCATGATGCTGATCAGACTAGATTTTGTGCTATGTGGGTTGAAGGAACTAGGACATTCTGCCTGGAGAAAACTTGTGGGGGACATGACACCTTCGTTCAAGTATTTTAAGGGCTAACACATGGAAAAGTGACTTGTTCTGCTTGGTCTCAGAAGGCAGGAAGAGAAGCAATGGATACAAGTTGCAAAGAGATAAATTTAAGCTGGAATTTAAGGAAAATTTAAGTTTCAAATTTAAAGGAAAACTTCCTCCCAACTCTTCCTCAAAAATGGAAAGGATTCCCTATGGAAGCAATGGACTCTCCATCACTTAAGATCTTTGCACCGAAACTGGACAGTCATTTGTTGGGGGTGATGCTTGTTGGGGTATGTTTTGGATAAGGGAGCTATGATGGTACCTTCTAATTCTTCCATTCCATGATTCCATGACTAGATAATCTCTAAGATTCTTTCTAGTGTTGTCAGTGATTTCATGACACTAGAAAGGATCTTATCTATTGCTTAGTTGAATCAACACTACCACCTAGTGTCTGATAATTGCTTTAACACAAAAGACTGTCCTGAGATTGTATCTATACACACAGTCCAGTTTGATCATCTTGACAGTAGGTTAAAAAAAAAAAAGCAGATTTGACTCTTTGAGTCAATAATAATCCCTCTACCTTGTGTATTTAAATGAAATTAGAAATTACAAATAAGTTTTAGGTTAAACACAGAAGTCTCTATTTTCCCACAGTATGAAAAACATTCCCCTTCCACATCTCCATCTGCTGAGAAACTATTCATTAACAAAGCCCAGGTTGGGTGCCATCATCTCCAGGAAACCTTCTCTACTCATCCTCCTTTTCTTCACACCTGTCAGCTGAATTCCATCTCTCCATCAGATTTCTCCAAACACTTGTCCAAACTTCTTCTTTGCCCTGATTGTGTTTCACAATATATCATGCTTCTTTGTATATCTCTCATTCCCTTAATTATATTGTGATGGTGGCCATAGATTGTGCCATTTTGCATCTTTTTATACCCAGTTTTAGGCAGGTAGGTGGCACAATGGACAGAGCATTGGGCTTTGAATCAGAAAGGCTCATCTTCTTGAGTTCAAATCTGGTCTCAGATATTTACTAGTTATGTGACCCTGGGCAAATCATTTCACCCTGTTTTCCTCAGTTTCCTCATCTATGAAATGAGTTAGAGAAGGAAAGGGCAAAATGACTCCAATATCTCTGCCAAGAAAACCCTAAAATGGATGGAGCCAAAGAGAATTGGATGAAACTGAACAACAACATTCCCAGTTTGGGATCTCACCAAAGAGATTCTGTATTATCCAGAGTTTTATACAACCAACACAATGTCACCTGCAAATAAGACTACTTGGAGGACATTAACATGTATATAAGAAACCCTCTTTCACTTTGACTTCACTTGAGCTCCTACATGACAATGACAGAACTCACATGATATGTCTCCCTGTTTTATACCCCTAGCCCAAGACCATTAAACAAAGGTGTTTTTACTGGCGTCTCTTTCAAGGAATCTTCTATAATCCTAACATGAGAGAAACTTGTTAAAGGAGACTGAAGTGCCATATCGAAGGGCTTTTTCTCAATCCTCATAATTCTTTGTCCCTCTATGGCTTTTGACACTGTCAATCACCCTCTTTCCCTGCATACCCTCCTGACTAAAGATTTTTGTGATACTGCTGTCTTCTGATTCTCCTACTACCTGTCCAATCATTCCTCAGTCTCCTTTGCTAGACCTTAATCCAGGCTATCCCCACTAACTGCTAGCATCCCCCAAGGCTCTATCCTGGGCCCTCTTCACCCTCTATAGTATATCACTTGGTGATGTCAGCAGCTCCCATGAATTCAATTATCAGCTCTATGAGGATGATGCCCAGATCTGTATACACTGCCCTAACCTCTCTCCTGTGCTCCAGTCTTGGGGACATCTCAAACTCAACATGTCCATTATCATCTTTCTCCTCCCAAACTCTCCTCTCTTCCAAACTTCTCTGTTAATATTAAGAGCACAGTCCACTAACCCAGGCTCTAAATCTCAGTGTTATCCTCAATTCACGCTCATTTGCCAAGCCTTGCTAAGTCTAACTTCACAATATCTCTCATATATGCTCCATCTTCTCTTTTCTCCACTCAGGCAGCCACCATATTGGTGCAGTTCTCACCTCATACCTGGGCTATTGCCTTCTAGGTGGTATCCCTGTCTCTCAGTCTCTTCCCACTCCAATCTATCCTCCATTTAGCTGTCAACATGATTTCCTAAAGCACAGATCTTAAAATGTTCATAAACCCACACACACACTCAATAAATTCCAATGGCTCCCTTTTCTTTGAGAATCAGATATAAAGTCCTTTTTTTGGTATTTAAAGCCTTTCAAAACTTGGCCTCTTCCTACCTTTCTAGTCATACACTTACTGTCCTTCATGTACTCTATGACCCATCAACCATGGCCTTCTTTACTGTTCTTTACAAAAAACAATCCATTTCTCCCTCACCTCCACCTCCTTACTTCCCAGGTTTCTTTCAAAACAGTTCAAATTCTACCTTCTGCAGGAGGCAGCCTGCCCATCCCCTACCACTAGTGGTTTCCCTCTGAGATTACCCACCATTTACACTGTTTATATCTTGCATGCAGGGTTGTTTTCATGATGTCTCCCCCATAAGAATGTGAATTCCTAGGGCAGCAATTGTGCTTTGTCTTTCTTTGTACCCTCTTGCTTACAGGACAGCCTGATATATAATATGCACTAGAGCTTGTTGACTAATCAATCTAACACCTTTTTTGTAGACAATGAACAATGAACAGTAGAATCTGATATCCTCGACATCAATCAATTATGTGATGTTAAAAAAGTATTCTTCTATGAAATATGTCTTGCAAAAACCTTTTCCCTTATAATATATTCATCAGTGGTGCCTTTAATGTATGTGTAGATTATTCTCAGAAAATTTTTATAGAGATGGGAAATAAGAACTGTAAATATTGGCATCCTACTTTTTCAGACGAATGAGGCATGAGATTTTTCCCCATACAGTTGATATCCTGCCCTTCTTCAGATACTTTGAATATACATTCCTTAAAGTCACCATCATCATTTCATCTCTTGAACAGACAACCCATGTGGTCATTTGTCTAGTCCAACTGCTTTTCCCATCTTTTTTCTCTGTTGGCCCATTTCTACCTCCCCTATAAGAATAACTGGGCCTGTGAAGTAAAAGTTCAATCGTGGTAGCTCCATTGTCCTTCACTGCTATTTATTTATTATATTTATTATAAGATTTATTATAAGAACCTTTGCAGATCTTCTCTGTCTTTCACCTGTTTGTTGCCCTCTTTTCAGTTTTTTCCTTAAATGCCCTAAGGGTGAATTTACTTGGTTCTCTCACCAAACTTTCTTTAAACTAATTTCCTTCTCCATTACTTCTCTCTATTTCCAAATCTCTTAGATGACATCCACAACCATTCAGGAAAGTTTGGTCTAAACATCCACACAGGAAACAGGAAGTTGATAAAGAATGACTTTTGTCCATCCTATGACACACAGATGGAAAACCTAGCAAGTTCACCCATCAGTATATATGCTATGATTAGACAGACACTGCAAACAGACAATAAGTTGGACTCAGAATTAAACAAGAGGAGAAAAGTGGGATAGATTGCTTTGGAAAAAGTTTAAACTTCTTTTAATGATCCCAAACTTCTCTCTGAAGCAAAAGCATAGTTTTTCAATATCTATTATTTTGTTATGGCTATGAATCAGAGAATACTACAGTCCCCAAAGAACTGAAAAGGAGTATCACAGATACACTGAATATTTTAGTATTCGCAGTCCCTAAGAGAGTACCTTGAAGGTGATGGGTGTGTAATAAATGTTTGTTGTGTTGCTCAGTTCACAAACAAGGATAACTCACTTTTATGTAGAGATATTATGACCAGCCCATGGTCATATAACTAGTTCAGTACTAGAGAGGGCTGCTGGGTGCAGCTATCCAGACTCTATCTCCAGTGTTCTATTCACAATGAGAGAAATCAAGGGTTTTCAAAGGAAAGAATCATCAAGCACTAGCTTCTAGCACCTCTTCCCGAGGGTAATTCCTAGAGACATTCCTTTTGAAAAGAGAAAGAAAGTCATTTCACGAGGTACAACCCCACTGGAGAAAATTGAAATACCATCCAGAGGCAGCCAAATGGCCCCAGTAGGCTCTTGTGATAATGGATCAGGAAGCATGAGATCAATGGTTCCCAACGTATGAGCCGAGTGCCCCTGGGATAAGGGGGAAGGCAGCATGGTTACATGCCTATCAAGCATCACCATTTCGATCTTTATTTAGCTCCAACAAAATATTCAGTGTGACTCAGTATGATAAACAGACCTTCTGTAAACTGAATAAATATGCTTCCCACTATTATTGTTTAAATGTATATAAATGCATTTGTAATTAATAAAATATAAATTTATCTAAAATTGCTACTGAATCCATAGTAACTTTTTCTCACCTTTATTTTCCCAATTCATGAATACTAATAAAGCAACTACTATCATGACAGTGGAGGGAAGGAGGAAAAGAAGAAAAAAATTTTAATATTAAAAAAGAGTGGGAGCAGCTAGGTGGCACAGTGAATAGAACACGGGCCCTGGAGTCAGGAGGACCTGAGTTCAAATTTGGCCTCAAACACTTAACACAAAAAAACTAGCTGTGTGACCTTGAGCAAGTCACTTAACCCCAATTGCCCTGCCTTCCCCCTGCAATACATGTGTGTGTGTGTGTGTGTGTGTGTGTGTGTGTGTGTGTGTGTGTGTGTGTATGAAAAGGGTTATCATACTCCAAAAGATTGGGAACCACTTTACAAGATCATCATAGTGAAATGTGGGTGTGCTCTGGCTCACTCTCCCAAGGCCACTTTTGTCATTCAAGGTTCTACAGGGTCACCCTGAAGGGATATATGTCTATTATTTTCTATTGTCATCAGTTGAAGTTCCTATCAATTGTACACACACACACACACACACACACACACACACACACACACACACATTGTTAGTAGCCAGTGACTAATGCCTTGGTTTCATTTAACCACTCAATACCAATTAGCTTTCACAAGGAGATATTTACTACAAAGATATAGCAAGAACAAAGTTTGAGCATTCTGTTATCCCCACCCTCAATCTCTTGGCGATAACAATTCCTCTACACTGTCTTGGACTCTGAAGAAAGTCTGTTCAAGGATGGTGGAGTAAAAACAGGGATTCACCTGAGCTCTCCTTCAGGTACCTACAAAAATTGAATCTGGACAAATTTGAGAGCGTTGGAATCCACAAAAAGACAGAGTGTGGCAGATTTCCAGCCGAAGACAACCTCTAGGGTCAACAGGAAAGATCTGTTGCACCGGTCTGGGGGGAAGCCCAGAGCATGCAGCCTACATCAGCACAAACCTGATCACAGTGAGGCTGGAACAGACCCCCAACTGAATCGTTGGCAGCAGTGGTGACTCCCAGACCTCTCAGTGCCAAGAGGAGCGTCTGTCGGAGTTGGGTGAGAGAGGTGTAGTCCTGTGGTGGCAGTGACAGCAGCTACTCCTAGAGCTATCAACCCACAGAACGAATGTTTAAAAGTCACTTAATTAAATTTCCAGGAGCCAAGATGGCAGAGTAAACAATAAGTCTCTTTTACTCTCCTTTGACCTTGAAAAGCCCAAAGAATATTGCCCCAAGAAGAAAGTATGCTCAAAACTTAGCTCAGTTCCTACATAGCCTTGGTCCCTCCAAGTTCATATCAAGACGCAGCATGACCACTACATGCATCTACTACTACTACTACTACTACTACTACTACTACTACTACTACTACTACTATTACTACTACTACTACTACTACTACTACTACTACTACTACTACTACAACATCTCAACTTCTACTGGTTTGGGTCTAAAAGGTCATTCTCAAAAATCACTCCTTGCTCCTAGGAGTATTGATGTTGTAGTGTCTACAAACTCATATTCTAGAATTTGAAACTCACAAGGTCATAGTGGCTTCACATCCTTCACCTAGAACAAAAATAAATGTAGGGACCAAGGACAGAGGCCTGTTTCTCAGACCACATGGTCTGAGGAGAGCAAGTCCCAAGGCCTCTCCACTTATTTACAGCATGGTCTCTCACCATGTATCATGAGAAAAAGAGTTGCCAAATAGAGAGGAGAAAATGACCCAAAGGGGCTTAGGCCAATGCTGATGGGTCATTTTGAATGTCTCCATCATCAATCAAAGAGCCTCCTCTATACCACACAGTCAGCCTACTGAAACCAGTTGCAGAGTGTCTATGCATACTCCAATGTCTCTTCAAGGTACTTCCCTTAGATATCAGCCATACTCCCCCACAAGCAGGTTCCCACCCTGTCTATGGGGAGAGACACCATCCCAAAAATCTACATATGCACTAAACCTTCATCACAATAGAATAAAATATTAGAGCTAAAAAGAGCCTTAACAATTTCTACAAGAGTCACTCTCTTTTATGGATAAGGAAACTGAGGGCCAGAGAGATCTTGGACAAGTGACTTGTCTGGTGCCATATGGAAAACTATTTGGAGAGCCAGAACAAGAAGCTAGGTCTCCTAATTTCCAGTTCAGGTTTTTTTCCACTTCACCAAGTGAGGTTGAATACTGCCCATGCCACAAGTTGCTGAGGACTCAATAAATCAAAATTAAAACAGAGCCATAGGCGTCATGTTTCACTTGGCTTCTTATAGGTCTGTTGTTGTTCAATCATTCAGTCATGTCCTACTCTTCATGACCCACCCCATGTGTGGAGTTTTCTTTTTCTTTTTTGTCTTGTTTTGTTTTCTTTACGAACATTTATTTTAACAAATAGTTGAATGCTCAAGGTGAACTAGATGCTGCAACAGCTGCTCTCTTGGGTTTATGTGTTGTTCCTTCATGGAATTGATTCCTGAATTGGCGACAGACAATTTTTAGGTGCTTCATTTGACCAGTCCCAGTGGTGTCATATAATTTCAAAGCCTTTGCATTCCAATTATACTTCCTCTTGCATTTAGTGGGATATCTACATTTGCCATATGTTGTCTTCTGAAGATGGTGTCCCTTTGAACCACAACGACAGCACAAAGTGGGCATCTTATTCCAGCTCTTACCAAATGAAGACATCCCCTTTGTCTCCATCATCTTCCTCCAGTCACAGGAACCAAAGGGCTGTGGAGTTTTCTTGGCAAGGATACTGGAATGGTTTTCCATTTCTTTCTCTAGTGGATTAAGGCAAATAGAGGTTAAGTGACTTGTCCAGGGTCATACAGCTAGTGTGTGTCTGAAGCTGGATTTTTGAACTCAGGTGTTCCTGACTCCAGGTCCAGTGCACTATCTACTGAGCCACATAGCTGCAAACAATTATGTCCAAACAAGATTTACACAGGATATATAGGAGATAATCAACAGAGGGAAGGCAATAGGGGAGACTCCTTAATAAGGGATACTGAAGCAGCTCTTTGTGACTTGATTATAACAATAGAGTCTAGAAATATCTATTTATTTCCCTGCAAATCACAGTCATGGGGACACACATCACTTCCATGGACAACGTACACCCACAGCCGCACATGTATGTACGCGTCCTACAGGAATTTAAGTTTATTTTGCCCTGTAGTGCATGCCTTAGGATCAAGATTTGAAACTAAGTCTCTACTGACTATAGATCTTAGAACATGTTTCTTTATAATATGTTGCTTTTCTGCTATACCTTGCTTTTATATCCCTTGTTGAAAAAGCTACTGAGACAAAAGCCCAGAAGTCCTTTGGCCTATTCCTTGGCATTCTTTAAATCCAACATCAAGGGAAGATAGCAAAATCTTAAGTGTGTGTTTGGGAGGGGTGAAAAACACCTCACTTGGAGTCCTTCTGTTCATTCTCAAAAAGTAGTCAACTAACGGTTGCTTTGGGCTAAGAATTGGAAGGTGGGAGCAAGGGTTGCTGCCCAAGAACTTGGGGAGACCAGCATGAGGCCATAGATTCAAGGCTTTAGCAGAAATAAGCAAGAGAGGACGGGGAGGTGATGTTGGGAAGATGATTCCTTTGGTTTAGACAGATATGTAGGAAATTAAGGCCAGGACTGAAGATCTCAACCCATCTTTGTTGTAGAAAAATCCTAAAGAGTAACCAGACACACATAGAGGTTAAATGACTTGCCTAAAATTTAAAAAAATGGGACAGCTAGGTGGCTCAGCCAGGCCTGGAGTCGGGAAAACACATTTTCCTGAGTTCAAATCTGGCCTCAGACACTTACTAACTGTGTGACGCTAGGCAAGTCGTTTAACCCTGTCTGCCTCAGTTTCCTCATCCATAAAATGAACTGGAGAAGGAAATGGCAAGCCACTCCAGTACTTCTGCCAAGAAAGCCCCCAATGGGGGTATAAAGAGCTAAACATAACTGAAAAACAAATGAACAACAACAGTATTTTTTATTTCAATTTATAGAATAAAACAAGCATTTCTATAACATAGTATAATGAAAACGATGATTACACACAAAACTGCAAAGCTATTATGTACATCTTGCTATTTCTCATATATATAATTAAATTATCATGTAAATTTCTTTTTTTCTTCCCTCTCTCCCCCCAGAGATGACCATCATTAGACACAAACAGTATATATACATAAAATTATTCTATACATACTTCTGTTTATCAGTTATTTCTCTGAATGCAAATAGCATCTTTCTTTATATGACCTTTATAGATAATTTGGGCATTTATAATAGTCAAAATTACTTATTTGCTCAAAGTCATTCTTAAAACAATATTGCTGTTACTGTATACAATGTTCTCTTGGTTCCGCTCATTTCTCTCTTCATTATTGTGTAAATCTTTCCATTTTTTTCTAAGAGCATTGAGTTAATCATATATACAGTAGTATTCCGTCACAATCATATATTACAACTTGTTCAGCCATTCTCTAATTGATGAGCATCCCTGAAACTCCCAGTTCTTTGCCAACAAAAAAAAGGACTGCTATAAACATTTTAGAACATACAGGTTCTTTTCCTTTTTTCCTAATCATCTTTGGAAACAGACCTAGTAGTGGTATTGCTGGGTCAAAGGGTATAGGCAGTTTAATAACTCTTTGGGCATAATTCCAGATTCTTCTTCAAAATAGTTGTATCAGTTCACAATTCCATGAATAACGATAGTGTCCCAGTTTTTCCATGTCCTCTCCAACATTTGTCCCTTTCCCCTTCAATCATTTTATCCAATCTAATAGGTATAAAACGATATCTCAAGATTGTTTTAATGTGCATTTCTCTAATCAACAACAGTTTTATAAGTAATTGTCAGAGACAGGGTTTGAACTTGTCCCCCACCCCCACCCCCACCCCGGTTCCAAGACCAGTGCACTATCTGCTATGTACATTGCTTTTATCACAGTGTGTGTGTGTGTGTGTGTGTGTGTGTGTGTGTGTGTGTGTGTGTGTGTGGTTTACCCTTTATTCTCGAAAGGACCATGACATCAGGAAGATGATGACATGATTTGCAATTGACTTGGATTTAAGTGAGGAAGGGCTGTGGAAGGTCACCAGCCTCACCTTCTTTCCTCCAGTTATCTGGGTCCAGTGGTCAGATACCAATCAGGACAACTGGAGATGGCCCAGAATTCAGTGGGAAACCTAGGCCCTCTTAAGTTATGATCTTTTCAAGTTCTCACTTTGAGTGAGGCAACACCCATTCAATGAACAGGCCCCTTTAAGAAGTGAATCAAGGGATGTCCCCTTTAATTAAAAAAAATCAAATCAGGAGCAGAAGAC
>WOXC01001323.1:0-62727 GCA_011680675.1 Gymnobelideus leadbeateri | reverse complement strand
TGCTTGGAAGGCTTCTATTTCAATATAAGTATATCTCCTTTCCCTCTCCCTCACAGTATTTATACTCAGTTTTACTGGCTAAGTTATTCTACATCCTTTGCCTTTAGGAATATTATATTCCAGGTTTTCTAGCTGCTAAATTATGTGTGATCTTGACTATAGTTGGTACTTGAATTCATTCTTTCTGGTTGCTAATAGCATTTTTTCTTTGACTTAGAAGTTCTATATTTTAGGCTCTAATGTTCCTGGGAGTTTTCATTTGTGCGATTTCTTTCCAGAGGTTACTAACTAGTGGATTCTTTATTTCCAATTTACCCTCTGATTCTAAGACATTTAGGCCATTTTCTTGAAATAGTATGTTAGGCTTTTTTCTTTGTTTTGTTTCAGTCATGGTGTATAGATAGTCCAGTATTCTTAAACTTTTTCTCCTTGATTTGTTTTCCAGGTCAGTTATTTTGCTTTGAGAAACTTTATATTTTCTTCTAATTTTTTATCTTTTGATTTTGTTGGAATATTTCTTCTTGTTTCACAGAGCTATTGGTTTCTATATGGTTCGTTTCTAATTTTCAGGGAGATTTTTGCTTGGGCAAGGAGTGTAGCTTTTATGTTCAGGTGTGTACTTGTTTCCAGTTCTTTCTTCCAGAATTCTCATTTCTTTTCCAATTTTTTCCCTCAAGCATTCTCATTCCATTTATAAAAAAATTTTTTTAACCCCTTATTTTCATACCTTCTAGGAATTCCAGTTGAGTTTATGTCTAAGTGGTGTTTTTTTGTGAGGCATAGGTTGTAGATATTTTAGAGTAATTCTCTTACTTTGTGTTTTTGTCTTGAGAGACCATGCCATCATAATACTTCATTATGCTATATTTTTCCCCCCTCCTGCCTGCCAATTATTCCAGCCTACTTCTAGACTTCAGACTTCATACTAGATATTAGGGCTAAGCTTTGCTACAGTTCTGAAGGGAAAGTATTATCTGGGCTGATCTTGTTGCTTCTTTCTTTCTTTTTTTTTTTTTTGCTTTTTGGAGGGGGGAAGTCAGGGCAATTGGGGTTAAGTGACTTGCCCATGGTAACACAAGCTAGTAAGAGTTAAGTGTCTGAGGCCTGATTCGAACTTAGATCCTCCTGATTCCAGGGCCGCTGCTCTATTCACTGTGACACCTAGCCGGCCTTGTTGCTTATTTCTTAACGTATTTAATGTTATGTTATTCTAGAATCTCAGGGAGTTGTAAGCTTTTACTACTCCCAAAGTTGTATGATCCAGGGTAAAGTCTGTTGCTGATCTTCCTGGTTTGGGCTGTGTAAATTACCAACCTAAGTTTGGGTCTGGGCAGAAGTAGACCACTACTGGACTCTGCCCCCATCAGCCAGCTGGAAGCTTTTTTTGGTTCAAATAGGTAAAATCATAGGCTTTCCTTTGGTCTGGGACTCCTACTGAGCTTTTTCTTCTGCAGACTGACCTAGAGACTGAAAGTGAGATCTTGCTCTGAGCTATATGGCTGCTGCTACTACTTCTGAACTTTCAAAAATATGCAGTCCAGGGCCTCTTTACCTGAGAATGTGACATCCCCTGGGCAGGTTTCTTTCTTAGTCCACCCCAGATCTCTGACCTGGAACTGGGTAGTAGGCATCAAAGTCACCAGTATGCACCTCTCCCTGTCACAGTGCCCTGGTATGGATCTGGGCCTGAGATCTCTTGCCCTTGCACAGCTTTTCTTAATACTTGGAGTGTTCTCCACCAACATGCTTCTACTCTGACTTTATCTCCAGTATTCACAGACCTCTCTATCTCTCTTCCTATGCTGATCTGGGCCAGACAAAGGATTCACTGTGCCATTTTCTGAATTTCCACATCACTGGTGTGCCTTTTCTATATCTGTGATTTGGAATTTGTGTAGGAAAGCTAACTGTACTGTTTCCTGTCCCTCCACAATCTTAGCTATGTCTCCATGCTCACCTTTCTTAAAATAAACAGAAAGGACTGAAACATATCTCCTGAACATGGCCAATGCAATAATATGTTTCACTTGACTATGAATATTTTAACAAGAAGTTTTCTTTCATTTTTTAAGGGCAGGGTGAGGTAAGAGGAAGAGAAATAATTTTGTTTAATTAAAAAGAAAAAAATGTGCACATACACCTTTTGTAAAAACTTGCCTACCACAGAGCTCTTCTTCTAATACAGGAAGCTTCAGATTCTAATTACTCCCTTTTTCAAACTTGAAATAGAGGGCTTGGGGCATTTTACCTGTCTTCCACTTAGAATTTTGTGACATCTCTTCTGGATCACACCTTTTCCAAGGAGCACTTCCTCAAAAAGTAAAAGTCCTCACCTCTCCATCATGCCCTCATGCTAGTGGTCTTGATGACAAAGAGAAAAATAAAAAGAGCTGATTGATGTCTGGCTTACTGGATTCCCAGGGCCGGTGAACTTCCATCTCAGCCTTTTTATGTAGTGCCAGCCCTGGGCAATTTCTGATCCCCAAAACCTTTAAGTTTCAGGTCGCCATTTGGATATTAATTCTGTTTGAGCATTTACTTTATTTCCATACTGATATCTCTGGATATCTTCTTTCTATACTTTTTCTATACCTCTACCTAAGTCAGCTCAAGTACAGAAGTCATAGACCTTGAAACTTTCCTCTTAATGTCCCCATTTTTTATGGGATCAAATTTACCTTCATAGTTAAGAGGCTGAAACATATTACAACCCAGTTGATTTGAGAGATAGGTATGTCTGATACTCTCTAGGGGTTAGTTGCTGTTCCTCTTCCTCCTCAACAAATACACTGAGTCAGATAGAGCATTCAGGGGGAAAGTATGTTATATGCCCATCCTTCAAAGGCAATATTAAATAGTACCTGCCTTAGTCATAAAACAGGGTTCAGATTCTGTCTCTGACACTCGATAGCTATGTGATTTCTAAAAATATACATGTGTCTTTCTTTCATTTGTAAGATGGAGGTAAGAACTACTTCACAGGATTTTTGTGAGGAAAGTGGTTTATGAATTGTTAAGGTCCATAGAAATGTGAGTTATTATTATCGACATAATTTGTTTCTCAATCCCTTTATCTCACATACAACCTATAAGAGATATTGGAGCTGAGATCTTGCACATTCAAAATTGTGGTCTGTTGTGAGGCTGAAGAAACTCAGATAGTTTATCACACTTTCTTAGAAACATAAAACATTCTCTAAGGAATTACTGGGTCACACCTGAAATATGCTCCTAAGTTACTTACATGTCATTGTCAAGGTGACTATTTCTTGTTTCTTCTCCTCAGCACTGTTTCTGATTCCCAAACCTGAACTGATATCCTGTTTGGAGCAAGAGGAAGAGCCATGTGTCACAAATTCTAAGGAATCCAAAGAGATCCCAAAAGATTCTAATACAGGTGAGCAATAAATGAGAATGGGTCAAACTAACCCAGAAATAAACACTCCGTTATCCAGTGCTTTCAGGGTCTTAGTAGTTTTAGAAATTCTGTTCTTTTGTTCATTTTTTATCAACTATCAGTAATTTATTTTCTTTCTGTGATTTCCTTTTTCCCTAAAATAGAAATGACTGATTCTTCTATTTATCCTAATGAGGTTAAGGCTGCCAATGAGAATGACAAACCTAAGGCAGTACATCATATTCCCTTAGAAGTACAAGCATCAGATAGTACTTTATCTGTATCTGAAAAGACTGATGAGAAAGTTCACCAGAGGGCAGAATTGAAAGAAGTTCATGAAAAGCTGCATGGGGAAGGAAAGTCACAGCAAAATTTACCTGTCGGAAGATGGAAGAAAATTGCTTCCTGGAAAAGAAGTCTACAAAAACTCATGGATGTCCACAAGAAAGGCTGCACAGAAGAAAAACCTTTCAAATGTCATATATGTGGGAAAAGCTTCAAAGTTAGCTCTGACCTTATTAAGCACCAGAGAGTCCACACTGAAGAAAGACCCTATAAATGTCAAGAATGTGATAAAAGATTCCGATGGAGCTCAGATCTTAATAAACACTTGATGACACACAGAGGAATTAAGCCACATAGGTGCTCTTGGTGTGGGAAAAGCTTCAGTAAAAACACAAACCTTCTTACTCATCAAAGAACACACACAGGAGAGAAACCCTTTAAGTGTCATGAATGTGGAAAAAGATTCAGTCAGAACTCCCATCTCATTATGCACCAAACAACCCATACAGGTGAGCAGCCCTATAAGTGTAGCATGTGTGGGAGGAATTTCAGTAGGCGTTCAAGCCTTCTAAGACACCAGAAACTCCACAGAGAAAAGGAAAATAGTCAGTGTCCTCGTTCTGAAGTACAGCTCCAAGTGGACCTGAAACCTTATAGGGTTAATGGAATATAAGATCTTCCCTGTCTGTTTATAGGCCTATGTGACCATATGTGTTCTTTTTTCCCTTGGAACATGGGCTTTTTTTCCAGGTCTAAAGGTACACAGGTATTTCAATCATGGATGTCTTTCTGCTTTGAACTATGGCCCAGTTCAGAGCTGTGACACATTCTGAGTCACTCAGAGCCCATCAGGTGATTTGGGGAGATTTATATTGCCTTGGGGAAGGAGGTTGCTCTGGGTGAAGTTTGTTTACAGAAGGCTTGCTTGCCTGAAGGCTTTTACACCTTTTGGCACCTGGCCAATTAGGAACTGAGTCTAGTGGGTTGTGATACCTTCTGGCTCTAAGCCTATTAGTTGAAAACTATATATACTGGGAGGTTGGTATTTCCTTTAGGGCTCACTTACGGGATGAATGTTTCTTTGTTATTTGTCCAGGTTAGAGTCTGGATAGCCATTGATAAGGAACTCTTTCCTCCCTTGTGAACTCAGTTGTTGGTACTCCCTGTTCTGGTGATTAGGTATCTATTACTCTCTTTAGACAATTGGAGCCTGGTCTATTGGATTCTTTCTACTTATCTCTCTGCTTTGTTTAATTAAAGGAAGATTACTCACCCCTTTGAAGCTGTCTTTCCTTTAGAAAAACAAATCAGGAACCCCCTGAGTTAGCAGTCCTCCTGTATGCTGCTGTTATTGGTCTTACATCACAACAGCAGCTGTTAATAGCATTCCTGCTACAAACCTTAAAAAAAACATAGATTTAGGGGCAGGTAGGCAGCACAGTGAATAGAGCACCAGCTCTGAAGACAGGAGGATCTGAATGGAAATCCAGCCTCAGACATTAGACACTTACTAGCTGTGTGACCTAACCCTAATTGCCTTGTTTTCCCCCTCCAAAAAAAAAAAAAAGAACATAGATTTATATTAATTTATCAATATTTGAAAAATGTTAAAAGTTTAAATCCCATTTTTCTCTAAAAAGAATTTAAATAGGCTATGCAAGAGGGATGGCAATATTTTTAGTACATAGTGACTTCTTTATGACAAGAAAATTCTAGACAGCTATACTAGGACTGTATCTTACAAAATAAGTATAACAAATACAAAAACCAACTCTTCAAATAGCAGATGCTGTCTGAAACCAAAGTATAATTTTCTTTCTTTCTTTTTTTTTTTTTTTTGCTTTTTGGAGGGCAATTGGGGTTAAGTAACTTGCCCAAGGTCACACAGCTAGGTTTCTGTTTGTGCGTGTTAAGTGTCTGAGAACGGATCTGTACTCAGGTCCTTCTGACTCCAGGCCTTGTGCTCTACACACTCTGCCACCTAGCTGCCCTTTTTTTCATTTATTTTTCTTCCTCTTTTTTCTTCTTTATTTTATTTTATTTTATTTTATTTTATTTTGCTTTTTGGAGGGCAATTGGGGTTAAGTAGCTTGCCCAAGGTCACACGGCTAGGTTTTTATTTGTGTGTGCGTTAAGTGTCTGAGGTCGGATCCCAAACTCAGGTCCTTCTGACTCCAGGGCCAACACTCTACTCACTGCGCCACCTAGCCACCCCCAAAAGCATAATTTTCACACACATATAGTATGGAAAGGAATGCTTATCATATCTTAGTCTTTTCTGCCACTCTCAAAAACACAAGTTAAAATTACTATCAGAAATAGCATTTCTTTTTTTTTTTTTTAAAGCAATTGGGGTTAAGTAACTTGCTCAAGGTTACACGGCTAGTCATTTGATTTATGCGTGGGTGCTCATTTTCTGAGGCCGGATCTGATCTCGGGTCATCCAAACTCCGGCCGGCACTCTTACTCACTGCGTCACCTAGCCGCCCCTTTAGGGCAATTGGGGTTAAGTAACTTGCCCAAGGTTACATGGCTAGGTTTTTGTTTGTGCGGATTAAGTGTCGGAGGCTGGCTCCGAACTCAGGTCCTTCAGGTCCTTCTGATTCACTGCGCCACCTAGCCGCCCCTGAAATAGCATTTCTTAAAACAAAGGATGTGCATATGCACACACACATGCCTGTACACACAATCATTATCTTCACTCTTGCAAACACAACAGTTTCCTATTCCAAAATTCCTATTCCAATTCTGTGCAGCAGAAATATCCTAAATCATAATTTTTCCCAAGCATTTCAACAAGATTTTCTCTTGGGCCTCTTACTTATAAACACCATTCACAAGATTGACTAATCTAACTTCCTACCTTAACCTCTTAACCTTTAGTAGTCTAATCCTATTGGTTAATTTTTTGCTTATTTAGCCTGCAGAAAAAGTTGAGAAGTAACCAAAAAAAGTTACCTCTTATGTCTCTTAACTGATAATTTATGGAAGATGGATAGCAACCTATTCCCCATCTCTAATGAAACAAAATTACATTGGAATTTACCTCAGGAAGAACTGCAATTAGATGTGAGGAGTAATTTTCCAGTAAATATAGAGCCAGGTTTTGGAAGGAGTTCACAAGGGAAGGGATGGAATTTCCTTACCTGGAAAAGTGAACAAAAGGATAGAGAAGCCTTGCAAAAAAAGCACTTGCCTAAGGCCTAAAAGAAGAACCATCAGCTCCAAGTCTGTTACCTTTTAGTGAAGATTCCATGGGAAACTGGAAACTTATTTATTACAGACAGGATCTTGTCATCACTTAGCTTCCTGATGTGGAGAGCACTTGAAATGTTTGTGTACAAAGGGGATAGTTTGGCAACTCGTATTGTTCAAAATGGTGGCAAGATCAGAAAAACAACATGTTGGTATTAACTGTCTTACGTTTATAAGCTCTTAATGGACAGGAACTGTCTGATTTTTTTCTAGATGATGCACAAATGTACACATAATAAAAGTTTCCTGATAATAAGTGGAATAGGTTGGTTAGTTTTTATGGTTTTGTAAAGTTCTGAGGAACCTACCTGCAGATCAATCAGTAAATCCACAAGCATTTTTAAAGGGCCTGTTTTGTCCCAGGTACTGTGCTAAGTTCTGGGGGATACAAATAAAGAATTCTTGGAAATTCTCAATTTAGGGGGCAGAGTCAAGATGTCGGAGTAGAAACAGGAAATTCTCAATTCAGAGTACATTCCAGACTGAGCTGAGTTAGGCATAGCCTTGCATAGCAATCACATAATCAGAACTGAAGAATTTGAAAGGACCTTAAAAATGAGCTAGTTTAATCTCTTCATTTTAGATGAGAAAATCCAGAGGTTATAACTCTGTTATAACAGAGGTTATAACAGCTATTTGGAGAAAGAGCTAATTCCAGTTCACAACAGTGTATTCCAGGGTTGTATAAAACAGTCTTTTCTGAACCATGATTTCTCCACGGTACTTTTAGCCTTGTCTGCATTCTTAGGTCCATGCCCCTTCCTCCCTGCTTCTAGCACTCAATCTCATTTCAAGATCAGAAAGGGACAAAGTTATCCAAGATGGATAACCTGTCATGTGATGCTGTGACTTCCTAGGAGTCTTTCTGTCCACAATATCACCTTCTTAAAGCTATGTTTAAGGTTTACTCCCATCACTCCCCTTCCTCATCTCCCTGAGTGCATCAGAACATTTCTGTTTCTGAGCTTTGTTGTTTTCAGGTTTCAGCCTCTGTCCTGATGAACAGTTAGGCATGAAGACAAAAATGAGATTCTTTAAGATGATTTAGGTTCCTCTGAAACAAGCCAGGGGATGAAGATAAAGATCTAAGCCAAATACTCCAAATGAAACCACTTTTTGCCATGGGGTTAGTGCTTCCCCCAAGTACTTGCTCTAGCTGCAGTGGAATCTTTACCTTATTGACTGTCACCCTTTGGCATTCTCATTGATTGTGACACAGCCAGGTGGATACTGAAAGGGGAAGTAGAGAAAAAGTCTGCTAGGAAAAAGAATTCTGGCTCAGAAGTGGTTGATAAGGGACTAACCACTAGGGCTTCAAGGACTCTGCAAAATAAATAAATATATATATAAATAAAAGCAAACAATGAGGCCCTAAAAAGGTGGGGGGACTTGGCAGTGTCTGAAGAGCATTTCTAATTTGATTAAGAAAACATTAAGCACCTGCCTAGGACAGACACTGGTTACAACACTGCCAGTAATTCCTATTCTATCAGAGGCCAGAGGTATAACACAACATTCACCAATTCAACAAACAAACAGTAAGTACCAAGTATTTGCAAGGTACCATGGTATACACTATGCTGCCTTTTGTTTTACTAGGCACAGGATGTACACGCATGAGTAAATGCAATGGAAGGAAGAGAGCAGTAACAGCTACTAGGAGGACCCAGAAAGGCTTTTTGTAGGAGTTCATGTCATGAACTGAACCATGAAGGAACCTAAGCAAAGGTGAGGAAGGAGCACCTTCTAGGCATAAGGGGGAGCTTGGGCAAAGACACAGCATGGACATTGAATGCTAAGTTTGCCAAACTACCATAGTTCAGTGTAGCTGGAACATAGCACATCTGAGAGGAACAATATGTAGTAAGTGTGGAAAGAGTCTGGAACCAATCTGTGAAAGGCTTTAAAAGTTAGGCTAGTGCATTTGCATTTTATACTAGAGGGAATAAGGAATTGATTAAATACTTTGAAGAGAAGAATGCCATTATCTGAACTGTGTTTTAGGAAGTTGTTTTTGTCAGCAATGTTGGAATAAGGACTATGTTGGAATAAGGATATGGGGGAATAAGGACAGAAAGACCAATCAGAAAGCTAATGTTAAGTGGGCCAAGCAAGTGGTAATGAAGACCTGACCTAGGGCAGTTGGCAACTGATTGGATATGGGGGATGGAGAGGAAAAGATTTTGAAATTGTGTATCTGAAGAACCAAAAGAATAGTGGTATGCTCCACAGAAATAAGGGGGTTTGGAGCAGGGCCAGGTTTGGGTCCAAGTGGAAGAAAATCAATTACATTTTGAACACGATAAATTTGAGATAATAGGACATTAAGACTGAGATACCCAGGAGGCAAGAGGGGTCTTAACATGTGGATATATAGTGGAGCTGGATGTCATCTACATAGAAATACTAACTGAACTTACTGGAGATAATCAAGGTAAGATGAGAAAAGGTAAGAAGGCCCAGGACAGAGCTATGGGTAGAACACCAGCAAGGGTTATTGAGCAGTGGTCAGGAAGGGAGGAGAAAAAACAGGAAAAACCAATGTCATGGAAACCAAGGAGTAAAGAGTACCCAGGAGAAAGGGGTTTTCAACAGTATCCAGAACTGCAAAAAGGACACACAGGATAAGAACAGAAAAAAGCTAATGAATTTAGCAATTAGACTGCTGGTAACTTTGGAAAATTCAGTTTCAGACTAGTAGTTGTATAGGAAAGTCAGGATTATCAGGCTTTAAGAAATGAATGGAAAGTGAAGTAGAGAACAAGAGTTTAGATCAGGGGTTGCCAAACTTATTTGGCCTACCACCTCCCTGTTCCCCCCCGCCACAAAAAAAAATAAGTGCCCCCTTGAAATCTAGTTTCTTTAACCCTTTAACTTTTTTTTTTAATTAATAATTAAAAATTATACACCTTAAATTTTAAAATTTACTATAAATTTCTGGGTTTTCCTGCACGGAAATTTGATAATGACATACTGTATTATGTAACAATAGATTTACTTTTAAAGTAAAGGAAATAGGCATTCATAATGGGCAAAAAGCAAACTGGAAAAACAAAGATCATAGAATCATATTATGACCACCAGGAAGGAAAAAAATATACACTTAGAAGAGGACCCCATTGACACTATACCCACACCTGAAACCTCAAAAGAGAATATATACTAGTCTCAAGTCCAAAAGTATTCTTAGAAGAGCTCAAAAAAAATTTTAAAAGACAAATTAGAGTTAGAAGAAAAATTATAAATGTTGTAAAAATACAATTGGCAAAACAGAAGAATGGTTAGACTAATTCACAGGTCCACCAACAGGGTTGGTATAGATACCTGCCCACAACCCCTCCAATGCTGTCCCCAGCTCTGCCATATTTCTGGGGATGAAATTAAACCTCAGTTATTCTGATGTACATTTCTCTTATTATTAATGAATGGGAACAATCTGTCATATGGTTGGTTGGTTACTAATTTGCAGTTCTTTTTGAGAATTGTTTGTACTCTTTGATCACTTACCCATTAGAGATTAAATTTTTTCACCACTAAACTTTAGACAACTTCTAGGAATCATTTCTGATTTTACCAGGGGCTTCCATAATTCTGTTCCAGGTATATCTGACCCATTCAGTTGAGATTTAGGGATAATTTCCTCTCTCTTTTTTTTTTTTTTTTTTTTTTGGCTTTTTGGAGGGGGGAAGGCAGGGCAATTGGGGTTAAGTGACTTCATGAAGGTCACACGGCTAGTAAGTGTTAAATGTCTGAAGCCAGATTAGAACTCAGGTCCTCCAGACTCCAGGGCTGATGCTCTATTCACTGCATCACCTAGCTGCCCCTCCTTTCTCCTCAACTGTTATCTTTGGAGATTTTGTCTCCTCTGTAGGACTAAGAAAGCATTGCTTTTGTAAACTTGGGTGGGGCTCTGTAGGTACCTTTAGCTCTACTGGGAGACTGTGGGCCTTTTGCCCTGTTTTCAGTGATGTCATCTCCTCTGAAAGCAGTTACTGGCCTTGAACACTGACTTGAAAACAAGCCCTATGAAGTCCAAATGAAGTTGGGAATGCTCAGACAGTGAAAGATAAAACTGGATGGAAGAAAAGTCACCTTGACAGAAGCTTCTCTGTGTACCTCACTCTTTCTGTCCATTTTAGCAGTAGCAACTGAGCACCATTCCTTCAGTCTCTCCCCATTATACAAGCCTTGTCTACATGGCTACCATGATGTTCTGGGTTTTTTTTTTTTTCATCCAGATGACTTCATTGGTTTAAGGTACTCCTTCCAGTGAGGACCTCTCCTCAGTCTTACCAATTTAGATCAGCAACTATAAATCTATAAATCACTTCTAGTAACCCAGTGAGTGAACTAATGAATATTCTTAAAACACAACTATTACTGTCACTTCTACATTCAGAAACCTTCAAGAGCTCATAGTTCAAAGTCCTCTGCCTGGCTTTCATGGCCCTCTATATTCAGGGCCCAACCATCCTTGTGGAGTTGTTTCAGTTGTGTCCAACTCATGACCCCATTTTTTGGCAAAGATACTGAAGTGGTCTGCCATTTCCTTTTCCAGTTCATTTTACAGATAAGGAAACTGAGGCAAACAAGGTTAAGTGACTTGTCCAAGGTCACCGAGGTAAATGCCTGAGGAAGGATTTGAACTCAGGATGAGGGATAAGTCTTGATGACTCCAGGCTTTGTACTCTATCCACTACACCACCTTGCTGCCCAATCTCCCTGTAATATAACCTTATCTTTCCTGCAACTTATGTCTATAGCTGGAAAAGGCTACTTACCTTTGCTAATGCTGTTCCCACAACCTAGAATAATCTCTCATCTCTTCTTTGATTACCTGAATCCATTCTTCCAGGCCCAGCTCAAAGGCCCATTTCCACCATTTAGGCCCAACTATGCTTCTCTGAATTTTTATAATCACTGTTTGTACACCTCATAAGTTATAGGTTTCATGATCTGACAGGTGGGGGTCTTTCTTTACAGATTATCCAGTCCAACCCACTCCATTTTGTTTCATTTTATTTTATTTTGCTTTTTGGAGGGCAATTGGGGTTAAGTGACTTGCCCAAGGTCACACTGCTAGTTTTTGTGTTAAGTGTCTGAGGTCAGATTTGAACTCTGGTCCTCCTGACTCCAGGGCCAGTACTCTATTCACTGGGCCACCTAGCCGCCCCCAACCCACTCCATTTTAGATGAGGAAACAGATCCACAGAAGGTAAATGATTTGCCAAGGGCACAGAGCTGGTGAACTGGCACAGCCTGCACTAGAACTCAAGTCTCCTTGCCTCAAGCCAGTGTTCTTTCAGTTGCTATCTCCCACTAATTCTCTGCCTAGGAAGTTGGGCACTATCTTTTACACTTCTCCAGTGCTCTCTGCAATGCTTAAAACAATGCTGAGCTCCTGCTCTCAGGATATGTCACTTGTCTCTGTGCAAGAACACCCTCCACCCAGATCTATAACTTAAGAGGGAAATCCTCAAGCACAGCTGGAAACATCTGGTGGTCAAGTGAGTTCTCCAGGGCCACAGGGCCAGTAAGTGTCAGAGGTAGGTCTTTCCGACTGCAAACCCAGTTCGTCATTACCCACAGTATGTGCCGATTACATACAAACTGAATCGGAGCAGTAGCTTATCCATGACCGGCTGACAAATCAGTATCTACAAAATGTATAGAGGCATCAGCAGACGTGGGGGCTTCCGATGCACGTCTTCGCTACCAAGCCCAGGCTCCATTCACCTCTCACCCACGGCCACCGTGCCCTCTCCGCCCCGGGGATACTCCTGCACCCGGGCCGAGGCTTCTGTCCCCGGGAGGATGGTCAGGTACCGCTTTGGCTCCAGCACCAGCAGCTTCACCACCTGCGCCTTCCTTCGGGTCTCTGGCTCGGCCCCTGAGGAAGCAGCACCCGGGGTCAGCGGAGCCCTCCTGGGCTCACTCCTCCTGCCCCAGGCGTCCACCTCGGGGGTCCTCCCGCCGGGGAGGTGTCACGCCAGGTTCATCTCTGCCGCCGCACCGGGAGGAAGCTCTGGCCGGAGGCACGGGGAAAGGCCACTAGCAGTGCCCGGCCGCGGACAGAGTGGGCCAGATCCGGCCGCCACTCTCAAAGGAAAAGAGCCTTTTCCCTCGGAGCTGGCTGGGACTGAAGGGCGGGGCCGGAGGGGGAGGAGCGGCGTAGAGCAGGACTGAAGCCCTGAGGGGTAAACGCGCGAGGACTGCTGGGAGGAGTGAGTGATGGACTGGAGAGAGGCTCGCTCTAGGCCCACTAAGGTCTGGGCCCTCCTCCTGGGAGCGGAGCCTCTTGGTCCCGCTGTCCTCCGGCTGGAGGGGTGGACCCCGCCTCTGGCCCTTGGTTCCCTGCACGGACTGGTCCCTATCTTGGTTCCGTGGGCACCGGGGCTGAGACCTAATCGCACTGGGAATTGTAGTTCCCGCACCGCTGAGGCGTTCTGAGAGGTCTTCCTGTTGGGATGGCTAGGGCTAGCTAGTTCTTGGGGGAGCCGGCTCTGGCCTTTTTTCTTCCCACCCTTATCCTCAGTTGAAACCCAACTGGGCTGGGGCTAGCTGCGGGCTGCGGGTGCGGTTAAGCCGCTGGTCTCATTGCATGCCACGATTTACTTCGTTCAGACCGCGCATTTAGTCTCTCAATCTCTTTTAAAAAAAGTTTCTGACTTGCTTGCCCTTTGACCTTTTTTAGGTCTCACCGGTTTTCGTCTGGCTTTACTGTTTTCCACTCTTACCTGTCCTATGCCCTAGACTTTACACCCCTTGCTTACCGAGAACCTCTATAAAGAAAATTGGCCTCCCCGCTCCGCTTTTTTGTGGTGTCCTCTGCTGGATCCATCTGCCAAACACCGAGCCTCCCCCCTTTCCCCAATTCCGGCTGGTCTTTCATGTTGGCTATCACCCCTCCATCTTTACAGAAAACCACTATAGTTCCAGAGCGTTCTCCATCACCCCTGAACGAACTGTACTTGAAATCTTACTCTGACTTAAAAGTCACCCTCCTCAAGTCCCACTTCTACAAAGCCTCCACGGTTGTGGCCTCCTCTGAATTTCTACAGCACTCATGATATTGTTGGAAATGCCAACTTGGAAAAAACAAAAGCACAATTGATACCAAAAATATGATATTAAAAGAAATTTATTAGGGAAAAATCTAAAGGAATTGATCTCACATTGCATCCTGGGTCATCTCCAGTTATTGGAATGAATATATATAGACATTGGGGCGGCTAGGTGGCGCAGTGAATAGAGCGCCGGCCCTGGAATCAGAAGGACCTGAGTTCAGAGCCGGCCTCGGACACTTAATCCACACAAACAAAAAAAAAAACCTAGCCGTGTAACCTTGGGCAAGTTACTTAACCCCAATTGCCCTAAAGGGGCGGCTAGGTGGCGCAGTGAGTAAGAGCGCCGGCCTCGGAGTTTGGATGACTCGAGATCAGATCCGGCCTCAGAAAATGAGCACCCACGCATAAATAATGACTAGCCGTGTAACCTTGAGCAAGTTACTTAACCCCAATTGCTTTAAAAAAACAAAACAAAACAAAAAAATATATATATAGACATTGCTACCTAGAGGCACCTTCCCTTAGGACATGCTCAATCAAGTTTATGGACCTCTTCCACTTATCTGCCTTACATATTTCTAATTCATTTATTTTTCTTTCCTAATCTCTCAAAGGCATTATTAAGATTATTCAGCTTTGTGGCACCATCATATTTAAACTGCTTTTAATATTTTTTCCTTGAGCTGGGGGTTTTGAAACTTGACTATGATACACCTGTGAGTTTTCCTCATAGGATCTCTTTTAAGTGGTGATCCAGGATTTTTTTTTCTTTTTTCTATTTCTACTCTCCCCCTTTGTTCTAATGCTTAAGGACAATTTTTAAAATTATTATTTCTTTTATTATTGTATCAAGATTCTTTTATTATCATAACTTTCAGTTATCCCAATTACTTTTGTATTTTCTTTTCTTGATCTTTCCTCCAAATCCGTTGTTTTTATGTTTTCCTTTCTCTTCTATTCTTTCATTATTCATATTTTGTTTAGTCATTTCTTGATCTCTTATAATTTCACTGGCTTCACTTTGCCCAATTCTAATTTTCAAGGTGTCATTTTCTTCCTTAAGATTCTGGATCTCCTTTTCTAATTAGTTAGATTTCCTTTTATGACCTTCTTGTTTTTCTTGAATTATCCTTATTTTTTTGGTTTTTTCTCCCTCTCTATCATTTGATTTTTGAAATCTTTTTTAAGATCTTCTATGAATTCTTTTTGGGCAGGTGTCCATTTGGCTTTACTCTTTGGGAGTTTCTTTACTTCAATAGCCTCCTCTGAAGATGAATCCTGATCTTGTCTCTTCCCATAATAGGTTTCTCTGGTTGAATTCTTTTGCCTTTTCTTGTGCATATTTTTTTGTGTGTGGTAATAACCTAATTATTTGTAATCAACTCTTGCCCTGGGGCATGGGAAATGGTGCCTCTTGCCCCAGATCTTCAGTTCCTCCTTTTAGCCTAAACCCAAAGCCAAACCTCCAACCTTCTATAAGTGCCCACAGCCAGTGTTGAGCTTAAAGGAAGGAGACAGAAGATCCCAGAGATTAAAATTTGGATTTTATTGCCTCGGGACTGCCAGGGTTACATATACCCAAATCAAACAGTGAGTTGGTACAGAAGGTGTGCTGGTTTTTAAAGAGATTCAATATCCAGGTTATGTAAGTCCAAACTACAATCAGTGATTGGTCAGTATATATTTGAATTTCCCACTGGAGTGAAGTTCATCCTAGGCTGAGGGACAGAAAGCCTAGGATGGTGTGATTAGGAGGGGGGCAGGGGATGAGGGATGACCGATTTCTCCAGGGTTTTTACCCTACCCTGAAATTCCTGCTCACTGATCAGTTGGGAGAGGGAACGGTGGAGTTGTGCTCAACACCTGGGGCTTTCTGCACCACTGCTTCTGCACTCTCCCGGTGTGTGTTGGTTCCTTCTCACCCCTACCACTCTTTGCAGCAAAGCTGGGTCTGGCATTTCTTGTCAGCAGAGGTTCCCTAGGGAACTAGGTTCCCAGGGCTCAAAGGCCCAACTTCCCCTCACTATCCTGGTAGTAAAAGTTCCAGTTGCTGGGGCTGAGGCAGCTTCTCAAGCTAACTAACCTCAGGACTTGACATTTGTTGTTTAAGAGGCTAGCCACTTGTTAAAATAGAGCCTACCCTGGAGGTGTTTACTTTTCACAGGGACTAACCCTTGTCAGGGGTTTTTCTTCTCATCTTCTCAAATTGCCCCTGGAGGACCCAGGTTATGGCATTGTTCTTATTTATCTCCACCCACACTTTTTTCACCCTAAGGTGCTATTTTAACTTGTTGGGGAAGATCTTGAGAACTCATAATTTTCTGACCTATTCTGATATTTTCCCATAATCTTCTCTATGTACATCTTAATCTAATACCTAGATTATAAGAGAAATTGCTTTTTCAACAATATAAGTGAACAATACCCTAAACATTATTATGTATTTAATACTTGGAACAACACATTCTCAGTTTAGGTGAATGCATTTCTAAAACACCTTGCACAGAGAATCATTCATCTCATCATTAATATGTTGAAGCCATAATTTTAAACCACTGCACACATCCTCATAATAGTCAAAATTTCAAATGGACAATCTACTATCATAGTAAATATCAGCAGTATTAGTATCACTTGTTTATAACTATATATAACAGTTTCAAGTTATCAAATTTTTATCATACTCAGAAAACCAATTCACATGTAACACAATTCAGAAAAAAAATGCTATAACACCATTTCTACTTTATAATGGTTCTCAAATTTCACAAGCTAAGTGAAGTTTTAGAAATAGAATACAATTTTGGAAATACAGTAATAACACAACGAATCCCAACCATTATTATTTTTCCATTTACAAATCAGGAAACAGGTCCAACAGAGATAATATAGTTTGCCAAAAGTTGATACATTTTGCAACTAAAACAGAGAAGTGTGAAGTTTACCTGGATCAGAGGCTGGCTTCCTAGTAGTGATAATTCTTGGAGGCAGGGTTTAGGGAATGCTTAACACAGGCCCTATTCATTCACCTGTCCCTTCCCCCACAACTGCAGAATTAACTAAGCCTGGGGCAGTTTGCATCTGCTGGGGCAGGGTGGGCAGAATGTATAGGACCTGGCTGACATTTCCAAGCTTTGCCTAGAAGGGTGAACTACAAGGTGCCAGGGGCACAGGGCAGTTAGGGGGTACTGCCAGTCTGCAAGTACTGTCCCTCCCCTCCTCCTGTCTGGTGGGGAAGGGTGATTTGTTTTCCCTACAGTTCTCCTACATTCTCTTCTCTTAATCTGATCTGGAATGAGAGGAGTTTACAAGAACACTTGTGGCTGTTAAAAATCCCCGCACTGAAATCCACTCAGCCCTGGGAAGGGAATGGGGAATGCTAAATGTTCAGGATTGGGAGGAGTTTGTTTTAGTATGGTGAGCTCCTGGAGTTACCTATAGTCTCAGGAATCTTCTCCAATAATTCCAATATAATTAATTTCCAACTTCTTGATGATTAATTCCAGAATCTGCTAAGATGTTTTTAGTTATATCCAACATTTCATTGTAATTCCAGGTTGGCCAGATCAGAATCCACAAGGAAAAGAGTCTTACAGATTTGTTTGTTTCTGTAGCTGCAGGCCTTAGGAGTTGAAATGGACACTCGGACAGAATCAACAGGCCAAGACCATCAGTAATCGAATTCAGGAAGCGTTTATTAGCTGGCCGACAGCAGACCTAGGGATAAAGTCCCAGGAGCTGCCCCTAACCCCAGTAGACACACAGTTTAAATAGTCCAAAAACCACCATTGTATCAGGAGTAACAATTATGGGGCAGACTGGTCAGGCAGGATATGGGGAGGGGCACTCTTAGATAAAGCAGGTTGTTCAATAACCGAATGGAGGATTTCTGGGTTTACAAAGCTTACTACTTCAGCCGGGCCAGATAAGAGTGGGCTGGGGGCACACTGGGTTAAGGTTGTTCAATAACCAAGTCGAATGGAGGATTTCTGGGTTTACAAGAATTCAGGATACAAAGATGGGCCCCTCGTAAGCCAGTGAAATGTCAAGGCTTACTACTTCAGAGTCTCTGGCTGCCTCTATTTTAAATCTTACCAATACAACAGACGCATTCACAGCACACATAAATACAGACACAGAGATACACACATTGGTAGACAAATTGACAGGACAAATATACAGAAAGAGGGGGAATTAGAGGCTTGTTAGAAATACCCATCATGCAATGTCTATTCTAGAAGTTTTGTTGGCCTTTAAAATTAATTTGGTTTTAAGATAAAGTAACTAAGACTGATCCAAGAGCCATATTGTGGCCAAAATAATTTGGGCTATCTTTAGTTAACTAGCACTAATGTTGGCAATACTCATGTTAATTTTTCTAAGATTGACACTCAAAGGGGACCTAATTAATGCACAGCAATTTATGAGAAATGATCCCTGTTCCAAAACTAGCTTAAGGAAATTTTGGACTTCAACCAAACCAGTAGGAGTCCTTTGGAAGCTGGGAATATAGGAATTTACCTGACTCCATCAATGTTAAGATTCCAGGAGAAAATGGGTCCTGAGGTATTGAAGGGGTGGGCTGTTCTGTCATTCCAACAGTTCATCCAAGTCATGGAACCATAACTGTTAACCTGAAAGTTTGGTTAAAGGAGGTAAACAGGCTAGGTGATATATAAATCCATATTGTTTATTCTCTTAAACCTAGACAAAGCTAGCAAGCTTGTATGTACAAGGAGCCAAAACCCAAGTTCTGACTGCCTGATTCAAGACTGACAAAGTTTTTATATGTTTAGGACAATCCCAGTACATCTTTGTCCCTTAGATTTATGGTCTCCATATGTTTTTTTTTAAATACATACCATGAGAAAGGAAGTTTCTTAGTTACAGATTGACAAGATAATTGACAAAGTAGGATCAGTTGGAATTTACTATCTCAGGATGTCTGTGTTTTCCCCCATATGGAGTATGTCCCTAAGATAAGAGAAATCCCACTATTCAACCTTATCTGGTCTCTGGAGTTGCTAACTCCAGGAAAGGGCATTTTTAGAGCAAAGCAAAGCAGTCTGATTGATTAGTTCAGGCTTTGGATCTTATTGGCGTTGTCACACAAAAACCTCATGTCTATATAATCATGAATATTTTCTCCAGTAAGAAAGTTGGGAGATTCTAAATATGGTGAGCACTGAGTAAGATCCAAAGTAAGATCCAAAAAACTAAAGACATTGTATCAATCAACAGGAAATGATTAGTTATCTACATCAATAATTTCTGAACCAGCTGCTTGTATGCAATGGCTGTCTACATTCTTTGGTGCAGAACTATGATATAATTACCAAATTAGAAGATATTATTGTAACTTAAAAGCTTCAACCTGACTTATTTTAGAAAGTTAACCCTGAAAAATGGAAATGGATAAAGAAATAGATATCAAGATGAACTATAACTATTTCAATTTAATCAATTTAATTTAATTCAATTTAATTCAATTTAATCAATTTCAATCAATTGCCACAATAAGGCCAATGGAACCTAGAAACTGCCACAGGCAGTAAATACTTCCTGTGAAGAGAGATATGTCAGCTAAAGTCAATAGAATTAAAGATATAAACACATTTCCTAAATCTTATATAAAAAGAAGAGGGAAGATTATGAGTAACATTCATAAAAAAGGCATGGAGGGAAAGTGGGGCTAAGATAGCAGAGTAGCCAGAAGAACAGGAAACTTCCCCTTACCCTATCCTTCTTCAATCAGATCTAGGCACCATTATGGGGAAATCCAAGAAAAAGCCCCATTGGTTCATTTTTCCAGTCTTAGGTCAGCATAGGGAAAGAGACAGGGAGGTCCATGAACATTGGGAAAGGAGTCTGGCCACAAGGGAGGTCATGCCCCAGGGTAAGAAAAGAGCCTAGACCCAGAACAGTACCCACAGGCCCATACCAAGGTACTACCATGGGAGCAGGTGCCAACTGGCAGCTTCATTGCCCACTACCAGTTCCAGGTCATAGACTTAGGTGGATTGAGACATCATATTTCAAGAAAGCTTAAAAGAAAACTGCCCAGATCTCTCAGAAATAGAGGGTAAAGTGGAAACAGAATCCACTGGTCACTTTCTGAAAGCAGTCCCAAATTGAAAACTCCCCAGAATGCTATAGCCAAAATCCAGAACTTGTAGATCAAAGTAAAAATATTGCAGGCAGCTAGAAAGAAAGAATTCAAGTACCAAGGGTCTAGTCAAAATTAAACATGATTTAGCAGCCATTACTATAAAGGAGCAGGGAATTTGGAATATGATGTTCCAGAAGGCAAAGGATCTAGGCTTATAACCAAGAATAACTTTACCCAAGCAATACTGAGTCCAATTCTACATGGGAAAAAAAATGAAGCCTCAATGAAACAGAGGACCTATAAGCATTCCTGATGGAGAAACTCTGGAGTTCAAAGATAGGATTTAAGAGAAACATAAAAAAGAAAACATAAAGGATTAAACAATGATAAATTGCTTACATTTTAATATGAAATGATACATGAACCCTATCACATGGGGTCATAATTAGACATGACCTGGCAGTGGTTTTGTTATGTCTTGATGATCCTAAAAGAAGAGAAAGTGAGAGGAGGAGAAAGGGGTGAGGCGAAGTAGGGAAAAGAAGGATTAAGAAAAATTATTTCACATAATCAGAATGTGCAAGTAGACATCTACACAAATAAGGAGGAGGCAATGGGGAGAGTGACTCTCACTTGAACCTTGCTCTCATCTGAACTGGTCAAAGGAGGGAAGAATACACACACACACACACACACACACACACACACACACACACACACACACACATATATGCACAAAGAGTTGGACATAGAAATGCATTTCACTCAACAGGGAAATAGGGAAAGGGGAGAGAGAGAAAGCAAATTAGAGAAAAGGTAGGGGAGTGATAAAGGAAATATTAGTCCTAAGCAAAACAAACTTTAAGGATTTACAGAAATATTTATAATTCTTTCTGAGGTGGCAAAGAATGGCAACCTGAGATGGCACCCATAAATGGGGCATGGATGAATAAATTATGGTATATAAATATGATGAAATACTACTGTGCTGTAAGAAATGAGGAAGGAACAGGTTTAAGAGAAATCTGAGAAGATTTGCATGAACTGATACAGAGTGAAGTGGACAGAACTAGGAGAACAATTAATATATACAATGATAACTTTGACAGAATTAGGAACTCTGACCAGCATAATGTCTAATCATGATTCTGGGTGAGTGATAATGAAACATACTACCCATTTCCTGATAGAAAGGTGAAGGACTCAAAGTGCAGAATGAGACTTTTTTTTGGATGTGGCCATTATAGAAACTTGTTTTCTTTGACTATACATTTGTTATAGGGGTTTTATTTTTCCTTCATTCTCAATTGGGTAGGGCACTGGCATAGAAGAGATGTAGATTTTTGCTTATTGAAAAAAAATGTCTTTTTTTTTTTTTAAAGCAGTGGAGGTAATAAGGAATTTGCAATAATCTTGTAAAGAAAATTGATTAATCCAGATGTCTTAAAAAAATCTTGTGGAAGAAAATGGAATGGGGACAAAAAACAAGAACAGAAAATGGAGATCAGTCAATATTTCTACAACAAACTATTTTCTCCACCAATGACAGAATTATTAGATTTGGAGCTTCTGATACACAGAAGAGGTCTAGTTTGGAGCTGACATAACTTTGAAGACTCTTAAGATATCTGAAAATGGAAAAACTACTTGATGATCAAAAACCATAAATGGTTTTTGTTTTTATTTTTTGTTTTGCTTTTTTTTTTGGAAGGCAATTGGGATTAAGTAACTTTGCCTAAGGTCACATGGCTAGGTTTTTGTTTGTGTGTATTAAGTGTTTGAGACCGGATCTGAACTCGGGTCCTTCTGACTCCAGGGCCGGCACTCTACTCACTGCACCACCTAGTCGCCCCAAAAACCATAAATGTTAATCTTACAGGGGTGGTTAGGTGATGCAGTGAATAGAGCACCAGCCCTGGAGTTAGAAAGACCTGAGTTCAAATCTGGCCTCATATACTTAACACAAAAACTAGCTTTGTGACCTTGGGCAAGTCACTTAACCGCAATTGCCCCACCTTTCCCCCCTCCAAAATAACAAAACAAAACAAAAAAAAATGTTATTACTGAAAAAATATCTCAATAACTGCCAACCCATAGGCCTAGGCATTTTATAAGATCTTGATAAGAAAAACTTACACACATTTTACAGTCAGAAGCTTGTAGATAACACAAACATCTCATGCCTTTATATAATAAATATTTCCGTTAAGAAAAGTATACTCCCCTTACCCACAACCAGTTAATATGATGAACACTGAAAAAATACTCTCTCTGTCTGTCTGGCACACACACACACACACACACACAAATACACACATTATATCATTAGTAATTCTGATGAAAATAAAGGCATACCTTCTTTTATTGCACATCACAGATATCGTTCTTTACAAATTGAAGGTTTGTGAAAATCTTACATTGAGTAAGTCTATTGGTGCCATTTTTCCAATAACACGTGTTCAAGTAGCTGTGACACATTTTGGTTATTTTTGCAATATTTCAAACTTTTCATTATTATTATATCTATTATGTTATTATAATAATTTTATAGTATGCATGTAGCATATAACATATATTATTATGTATATGACATATTATATTGTATTCTATACTGTGTATTATAATATAACATTATATTATGATGACATAATATAATATAACATTATATAATATGTTATTATAATCAGTAATCTTTGATATTACTATTGTAATATCAATTGTTTTGGGGTGCCGTGAATCATATCCATGGCAAAAGTAATCAATAAATGTGTGTGTTCTGACTGCTGTATCAGCCAACTATTCTTTCACTCTCCACAGATTTCCCTGTTCCCTGAAATACAAAAATATTGAAGTTAGGTCAGTTACAATGGCCTCTAAGTATTCTAGTGAAAGGAAGAGTTAATCAATGAGGCAAACTTCTGTTGTTATCTTATTGTAAGAAATTACTATAACCAACCTTCAGCAACCACACCTTGATAAGTTAGCAGCCATCAACATCAAAGCAAGATCTTCCAACAACAAAAATGTTATGGCTTGCTGAAGGCTCAGATGATGCTTAGTATTTTTTATCAGCAAAGAATTTTTAAATTAAAGCATGTACAATTTTTTAGACATGATACTATTATACACTTAATAGACTACAGTATAGTGTAAACATAATTTTACATGTACTGGAAAACTTAAAAATTCATGTGACAGGGGCGGCTAGGTGGCGCAGTGAATAGAGCGCCGGCCCTGGAATCAGAAGGACCTGAGTTCGGAGCCGGCCTCCGACACTTAATCCACACAAACAAAAACCTAGCCGTGTAACCTTGGGCAAGTTACTTAACCCCAATTGCCCTAAAGGGGCGGCTAGGTGGCGCAGTGAGTAAGAGCTCCGGCCTCGGAGTTGGGATGACCCGAGATCAAATCCGGCCTCAGAAAATGAGCACCCACGCATAAATAATGACTAGCCGTGTAACCTTGAGCAAGTTACTTAACCCCAATTGCTTTAAAAAAAAAAAATCATGTGACTCACTTTTTTGGATATTCACTTTATTGGGGTGGTTTGGGACCAAACATGCAGTATCTTTGAGGTATACTAGAAGGGAATAATTATACTAGAAGGGAATAATCAGACTTTCAGAAATTAATTCTCATAAGAACACATCTTTAGAGTCAAACATTACAAGGCATTGAATGAAAAATATAGGGCACACAAGATGCCATTGTATTTCTTCTTTGTTGACAAAGAATTTAATTTGGTAGGGCAAAACAAAGCTTTAAATACTCTCCTCCAATAAGGTATATCACACGCATCTCTGTTTTTTTTTATTAAATTTTATGTTTATTTTTAGTTTACATCATTCATTTCCACAAGATTTTGAGTTACAAATTTTCCCCATCTTTCCCCTACCTACCACCCCAAAACAGCAATCCTACTGAATACCCCCTGCCCCAATCTGCTTTCTTTGTATATCTTATTTCCTAGTTGCAGGTAAATAATAATAATAATAATATGTATGTTTTTTAAACATTTGATTTTAAAACTTTGAATTCCTGATTCTTTCCCTTCCTTCCTTGTCCCCCACCCTAACTGGGAAGATAAGCAATTCAATATAGGTTGTACATGTGTAGCTATGCAAAACATTTCCATAGTGGATATATGTAATGGTAATGTAATTTGAATTTGAAGATCCCTTTGTGTTGGCAAATGTAGCAGGTACTTAGTACTTAGTAACTGATCAAGCCTCTGTTGGGGAAACAGAAGGTATGAATTCCTGTCTCCTGTTGCTGACATAACAGGAAGGGGTTGGCTGAAACGGGAAGTATCTAATGCTGTGTATATAAGAAAAGCCCCAGAGAGGCACAGTCAGAATTTCTTGGGACCAACATCTGGTGGCAGAGCAGCTAAAGAAGAGAGAATGGAGAACTGAGCCAGAATTTCCTGAGAACTTGTGGTGGTGGAGCTTCTTCTGAACAGGAGCCCAGGAGCCAGGAACCAGGAGCCCAGGAGAAGACTGAGGAAGCAGAAGACAGGAGGCATGACTGAGATGCTGAGACTTTGTCTGTTTGTGGCTTGGTTGAGCCTTGAATTCACAGGAGCAGAAATTATGAAGGAGTTGAGATGGACTGGACCCTATGAACTTCACTGTGGAGCAGGACCTACCCAGAGAGCTGGACAAGGAACTGGGAGCTGTCTGCCCTTGAACCTACATGACAGTCTGGTGAATCCAGGTAGAATCTAGGACCAGGGATCCCAGAATCTGGAAGAGGATCCAGGGAATCTGAGAACCGGCTCCAAGTTAAGATGAAAAGACTGGGTACTGAGTAATGATGAAATTGTAGTTTACTAGTGACCTAGGGGTGGAGGGTTTGTGTATGTAATTGATTGCTGAATAAGTAACTGATTGAGTTAACTTAAGTGTGCCCCATGAGTGGAAGACTTTGCTCTATGAGTGGAAGACTTTGACTATTGTACTTTGAGACTATATTTTTGATGGGGTCCTTGGGTGTTTATGTTTGTAACATCTGTTTGTAAAATCAATTTAAAAAGCAGTTTGTAAAATCACATTCCCCCCCGCCCAACAGTCTCAGAGCATTAACTCTGTCCCTTCCCCCTGCCAGCACTCTGCCTAGCAATTCATGAACTGTTTAGCTCCCTTCAGTATAATGGCCAGCTGCACCTATGAATCCTTCAATGCACTATCTGTAAGTTAACTTCTCAGCCAATTAGGCACATCCTGGATCCCTGTTAGACTTGGTTCCCAGCATCCATCTTGTCAAACAGGACATTGATGGGTGGCAGACTAGGCACTTCTCAGTCAGCCCTGACCACTAGCTGACTTAGTAATGATTCAAGCCTAAAACCACACCTCCAGGTAGCCCCCTGTTGGGCTATTTCCCAGTGAATTATGAGCAATACGCCGGAGATAATAAAAGTGCATGTTTCTTTAAGTACTGACCACTCCTTAGCTCCTCCCTAACTCCACCCTCACTCACCTAGTTAGCATAATTGACATCTGATTTACTACTGTAACTCTTTATAAACTATACCTATGACTTTAAGTTTGTGGGTTCCCTAAGAACTCTTGCCCACTGTAAAGTGTAACAATAAACTTTTACAATCCTGACTTAAAAGATTGCTTGGGTCCTATGAATTTATTCCAGACTGCCCACTCTGGACTCAGTGACTCAATGACTCTGGTCATTGGAGCCCCTGAAACACCTATCACCCCCTCATCATTGTGATACTGATGGAGTTAACTTAAGTGTGCCCCATGAGTGGAAGACTTTGACTATTGTACTTTGAGATGATTGTTCTTTATTCTAAATATTGTGACCACTATGGTGAAAACTATGTGGCCATTTTAATGATAAGCTGTTTGTGAATATAAGTTGTAATATTTTGAATGCAGTACCTTGATTTTCTGTGGATGTTTTGCTATGATTTGTTATGGAATGAATAGAGTCTTCACTATACTATGTAATCAGAACCTTAAAAGCTGTTCACAGTAGCATTCTTCTAGAAAGCTGCTTGTGCATGGCATTACAACATATTGTGAGAGACTGACTATATTTCCCTCCATCCTATCCTGCCCCCCACTTGTTCTATTTATTACTTTGACCCTGTCCCTTTTCAAAAGTGTGTGCTTCCAACTTCCCTCCCCCTCAACCTGCTCTCCCCTCCATCATCCCCCTTCTCATCCCCTTCCCCCCTACTCTCCTGTAGGATGAGATATCCTATTTAGTGTGTATGTCATTCCCTCCCTAAGCCAAATTCAACGAGAATAAGGTTGACTCATTCCCTTTTGCCTTCCTGTTCTTCCCCTCCATTGTAATAGTTTTTCCTTGCCTCTTCTATATGAGATAATTTACCTCATTCTGTCTCTCCCCATCTCCTCTCATTATATTCCTCTCTCACCTCTTAATTATACCTTTTAATTATCATCCCTTCCTATTCAATCGGTCCTGAGCCTTCTGTCTATGTATACCTGTACACATATATACACTCACTCACATATGTATTCATACACTCATATATCCTCATATATATACATTTATATTCCCTTCAACTATTCTCATACTGAGAAAAGTTCCATAAGTTACAATTATCATTTTTCTGTGAAGAAATGTAAATAGGTCAACTTTGATAAGTTCCTTATGATTTCTTTTCCCTGTTTACCTTCTCATGCTTCTCTTGCTTCTTGTATATGAATGTCAAATTTTCTATTCAACTCTGGTTTTTTCATTATGAATGCTTGAAAGTCCTTTATTCCATTGAATGACCATATCTTCCCCTGAAACATGACACTCAGTTTTGCTGGGTAGGTGATTCTTGGTTTTAATCCCAGCTTCTTTGACCTCTGGAATATCATATTCCAAGCCCTTCAATTCCTGTGTAGAAGCTGCCAGATCCTGTGTTATCCTGATAGTGTTTCCACGATATTCAAACTGTTTCTTCTTGGCTGCTTGTAATATTTTCTCCCTGATCTGGGTACTTCAGAACCTGGCTATAATATTCCTACGAGTTTCCTTTTTGGGATCTTTTTCAGGAGGTGATTGGTGAGTTCTTTCAACCTCTATTTTGTCCTCTGGTTCTGAAATATCAGGGCAATTTTCCTTGAGAATTTCTTGAAGGATGATTTCTAGGTTCTTTTTTTGATCATGGTTTTCAGGTAGTGCAATAATTTTTAAATTATCTCTCATGGATCTATTTTCCAGATCAGTGGTTGTCACTAGCTTCCATTTGCTCCAATCTAATTCTGAAGGAATGATTCTCTTCAGTGAGCTTTTGAGATTATTTTTCCATTTGACAAATTTGGCTTTTTAAGGCATTCTTCTCCTCATTGGCTTTTTGAGCTTCTTTTGCCATTTGAGTTAGTCTATTTTTTAAGGTGTTATTTTCTTCAGTCAGGTTGTTGACTCTCTTTTTATGATTTTCTTGCATCGTTCTCATTTCTCTTCCTGATTTTTCCTCCACTTCTCTTATTTGGTTTTCAAAATTCTTCTTAAGCTTCTTTATGGCCTGTAACCAGTTCATATTTTTCTTGGAAGCTTTTGGTGCAGGAGTTCTGATCTCATTGTCTTCCTCCTATTCCATGCTTTGATCCTTTTTGTCCCCCAAAAAGGAGTCCAAAGTCAGATTGCTGTGCTTGCTTTGCTTCCTTTGCTTTCTTATGTTGCCACTCAATTACTTGACTTTTGAACTTTTTGCCATGGTAGAACTCTACTTCCAGAGAAGGAAGCTTTGTCCCAAATCACTGGGGTTTTCTCAGCTGCCAGAGATATTATTTGGGTGCCCTCTCAGAAGCCTCCACACACTCTGGCACCCCAGGACCTCCACCCTAGACCACAGTCCAGATCCAAGCGGGTTAAAGCAAGAGTGATTATCCCTAAGACTGGTTGCTTGGTCCCCATACAATCTGCTGGCCAGGAGCTCTGAAGCAGTCACACACCATGGCTGCATGGCCACTGTGCCTTAGCCGCTTCTCCCTCAGGGGTTAGAGGCCGGACCACACTCCTGGACTCCCTGTTCCCAAAGTTCACAATGACCCCTCACTTTGTCCTTGGCATCTATGGGTTAATAATTCTGGAAATCACTACTTCAGGTTATCCACTCTCCCAAAGTCCCTCCAGCTGGGGCTGGTTGTGGCTACCCTAAGGCTAAAACCTCAGACTCATGCAAGACCGGGCTCTGCTCCCAGAGCACTGTGATGGCCCCTTCCTACCAGCCTGCTAGGCTATCTTCAGTGGGAGGTTAGTTTTTCTCTCTCACTTTGGGGTTTCTGTAGCTCTAAAGTTTGTTTAGAGTTATTTTTTACATGTATTAGAGGAGGTGGAAGCAGGAGCTGCATGGAAGTCCTGTTTCTACTCAGCCATCTTGGCTCCCGCCCCTCTCCCCCACATCACACTCATGTCTTAAAGTTGTAAAAAGTTTTGTTGTTTGTTTGTTTGTTTGTTTGAAATAGATGCAACAACAGAAGAAACTTTGTTCCACAATCCTCTGATTAGTATGCAGCAGTACAAAAACCAGAGATACCTGCTTGCCAAAAGTGTTCCCCACTATTGTACAAAACATTCAGTACAGAATCTAAATGGAAAAAAATTTCCACATGTATTAAGGGTTCTTACCCATTTTTTTTTGTCATGGATCTTTTGCACTCTATTGAAGCCCAAGGGCCCCTTCTCTGAATAATACCTTTAAATGCATAAAATAAAATACTTTGAATTGCAAAGGAAACAAATTATATTGAAATGAAGTTATAAAAATATTTTAAAAAACAACCTCATGGGCCCCATGTTAAGAACCCTTGCTATAGATAGTGAGTTCTTCTAAATGAGTATTTGTGGGTGACATTTTACTGACTGCATCAAGCCAGTTAACAATGTTTAATCTCCTCAATGAGATTCCCAATCTCTCAAGAGAGTTCACTCAACTATCCAAGCAAAAACAAGGGAATGACAAATGCTGATTGTCTATATCATGATATACAGTTGCATGTAACTGGTCCATCAGTACATATTCATTGGACAGCCACTGTAGGACTATAGTGCCTTGGATACATAATTGAAGAAGAGGAAGACAGTGAACTGGACAGCATTTTGGAAAATATGCCATGCCTTTAAGGTCCTCAAGCATCTCCCTAAGAGAAAACCCTATATTTTTAATATCAGTTTTCCTCTAGAGATGCTGAGGATCACAGTATAGACACTTTGGGAGAGTTAATTAGGAAAATCAAAGGATTGCCATATAGCCCTGAGCACCCAGTTTAGATAACAAATTTATAATGTGTTCAAACCCGTTACATAACTTCCTCAAATATTATTTCACAATAAGAACAAATGAGGGTTATACATATTTAAGAACTTGCCTTTGTATAAGGGTGGATGGTGGGGTTAATCTAGAAAGGCATGAGCAGCAATAGGACAATGGATTTAAGAGTAGAAGACAATATAAAGTTGAACTAGAGCCATGGTCTTCAAAGTGATCCCTTGAGAGAGGATTCTGGGAAGATGGTGGAGCAGGTCAGGAAACTTTTGGCTTTCCAAGGTTCCTTCCCAAAAAAAGACAGAACATCACCTCAGAGTAGCAAAAATAAACATGGGATAAAGTTGTTGAGAGGACCCCAGGAAAGACCTCCAGGAGTAGAGATTTGGCCTGAGTGAAGTAAAAACACCTCCAGGCTAACTGCAGAATCCACATCAGACATCAATTGCATTACCCATTACTCTTTAACAAAAAGACAAGTGTTCCACATTTGCCTCCCTTTTCTGTGATGATGAGAAGTTGCTGGTAGTATGTTACCTAGCAGATATTTTTTTTAAACCACACATTTGTTTTGTCTCTTCAAAGTAAAGGTAATGGTTTAACAATAAGAAAGAACTGTTATTTGAAAGAAACTTATGAGGATCCATTGAAAATGAATGTTTGGAAACTTTCATTGCTATGTGATTTGTATGCCAAAATATGTGTCTCATATCTGCACATGTAAAAAAAAATTTAAAAAGAATATTCCAACTTGATTTAAATTTTTTTGAATTAAATATTTTAGAAGGTTTTAGATCTATTTGTTTAAAATATCAAAATGATCCTGTTTCACAGATAGCACACAGAGGCACTGCGGTTCTGTCTCCAGCCCCTAGTAGGTTCACTCTTGATCTTGTCAGACAGACAGCTTTGGAGGGGTTAATAATCAGCTTTATTCTAGTCTAGTTTTCTCAGAAGGTTATAGGAGAACTAGCTCCTCCAGCATTCCCTAATCACCATTATCTCAGGGGCTGATGAGAAGGGGGGGCAACTACCCCTACATTTCAATGAGGTCAATAGAAACCTGCACACTTGTGCTCTCCCCTAAGTTCCCCATGGTTTTTCCCCACTCATTGACCAATGTCTACCTGTTCTATAGAGCAACAAAGAAGGCATCTTTCCAACATTAAGTTTACAGGTTAACTTTAGCAACAGTGTCATTCTGTGCAAGCATAGTAAATATTACATTATGTCACCCCTTATCTCACAGTCTGTTACTATGGATTCTGAGAACTACTATCCTTGGGGATATTCTGGAAGTTATTATCTAACACCTGGAAACCAGACATTCCCATGGCCAGGGATCCTGAAAAACTAACTCTAAGAAGGATAACAAAATCCTCCTTACATACAGGTGCACCTTCCAATTAATTTGTAAAGAAACCTAATTATCATCAGAGAGAATGGAAATTTACTAGTTGGAATTAAACAAAAATCTTTATATGACTAGTGTATGGATTAAAAAATAAGTATCATGATTCTGGAATCACAGTCAATGATGCACTTGTTGCATTTGAATCCACATATCTTTGTGAAGTATCTTTTTCAGTTCTGATGGCCATTAAAACCAAGTATTAAAATAAACTGAACTTAGAACCATGCCTTTGAATCTCTGTATCACAAGAAGTTAGACTAAAATTTTCTAAAATATTGAGGCACATTTAATCACATTACTAACATTAAAAATACTAAGAAATAATTTAGTGAGAACAAAAAGGGTTTAAGATTCAAAATTATTTTAAAATAGATTTCATTTTTATCTCATCTTTCTTATTTTATATGCTTTGTAATGAACATATTAATGCAGGGGTACATGTATAAACCTTAGATATTGTCAACCTGAAAGTTTGGTTAAAAGAGGCAAACAGGCTAGGTGATATATAAATTCATTTTGTTTATTCCCTTAAAGCTAGCCAAAGCTAGCTAACACATATGTACAAGGAGCCTGAATGTGAATTCTGACTTCTGATAAAAGAATAATCCACCTTAAATATGTTTTAGAATAATCCAAATCTCAGGATGTCTGTATCCCTCAGATTTATGGTCTCCGTATGTATTTAACCATAACATGAGAAAGGAATTTTTTTAATTGAATAGGTTGTAAATACAGTAAGATAAGAGAGTTGACAAAGTGTCATTTGAAATAACCCAGAATATCTGTATTTAATTTACCATTCATATGCCATAACATATGTCCATAAAATATTAAGATAAGAAAAAGTTCCATTATTCAAGGTAGTGTCTGCTTAAGGTACCATGTCCTTGGTAGTCATTAACAGAAGAATGCTCTGGTCACCGCCCTATGGCCTTGTTGACATAGGAGACATTCTCTGAGTTTACTCAGAGAACAAAGAAGGGATATCTGCTTTGATTAGTTCAGGCTCTGTCCCTTATTGAGGTTCAAATGATATTAAATGATTATCAGTATAAATATATGTGTGTTTAGGGGCATACGTTCAAAAATGTTTTTCTGATAGGGACATAAAAATGATTTAAAAATTAAAGACCTCAGAACTATGCAGTCAAAATTAGGAACAGAAGACATTAAAGACAGCATTGGGGTGAAAAAAGTGGGAGAGGAGGGAAGAGTGGGGTGAATAAAAGTCACTGTGTGTGTTAGGAGTTAAGGCAGAGGAAGAATAGGAAATTGTGGTCAGATTGAGGAATTTCAGGGTTGTTAATAATAATAGCTAGCATTTATATAGATCTTTAAGGTTTACAAAATGCTTTATAAAGATCTTATTTTATCCTCACAACAACCCTAAGAAGTAGATGCTATTATTATCCCCACTTTTTAGATGCAGAATCTGAGACAAAGATTAAGTGATTTGTCCAGGATCACACAGCTAGTAAGAGAGTCTAAGATCATATTTGAATCCAAATCTTCCTGATGCCAGATCTAACACTCTGTACACTGGATCATTAAATGCCCAAGGTTATGTAGGTAGAGTATTTATGAATAACAGGACAGGAAGGGTATGAACATTCTTGTGTGTAGCCTAAGTGGAACAAAGGTGTAAATGACAGGAGTTGAGAAAGTTCATGAACTGGCAGTTTATTAGAGAAGAAATCAACATGTATACTTAGGTCTCCAATTTTAAAGCCAGAGATTGGCATGGAAGGACATACTGAGAGCCATGCACAGAACTCTTAGGGAAGAAAGGAGAATAACCTGGAAGCGGGTAGATGACTGCAAGTAGGACCTAGACAGAGATATGTCTGGATGAGGTGAATGTCAAAGAAATTTAAGCAATCTCAAACTGTTATTAGCTATTTGAAAGATTGTTCCAAATTAATATGAACCGATTCAAAGTGAAATAGAAAAATTAATCATAATCACTATAACAATGTAAATGGAAAGAAAAGCAACAAAAACTGAATGCTGCCCAATGAAGAGCTATGAGAATGAACCTCCCTGCTTTCTTTGCAGAGGTGTGGATCACTGCATATAATGCTGATATGTTGGGAAGTTTTGTTTAACTACTTTTCCCTCTTTTTTTTAAATTATAAGAGATGGTTTTATTAGGAGGTGAGGGGTAGGACCATATTGAAAAATGGAGGTATAAATGAAAATATTTACATTTAATACATAATTATAAATAATATATTGTAACATACAGTAAATATATAAATAGAAAGAATACACAAAATTTATGTATACTGTAATATAATAATATATGATACATTAAATAATATTAATATAATATAAATGATTATATAATATAAATAATACATTTATATTATATGTGACACAAATAATCTGTATAATAATTCTGTATAATATAAAATGTATGTATAACTAATATATTTATATGCTATAACTAGTATATTATATATAGTAATAGATGAATTTATATAAATGATAATTAATATAAATGTATTATAATATATAATGAAGTATAAATATTTTTCAAAAGGTTGCAGAATGGTGGTGGCAGAGTATATCTGTAGGTGGCAGTGATGAGCAAGAAGCCTCCTCCTTGTCCTATCCCAATGTCAGCAGACATGAGAGAAATGTCCAGTACTGGAGATGGTGGCTAGGAATGTAGTATCTGCTAGGAGGAACCAGGTTTCCATCAATGTATAAAGCTAGGAAGAATGTAAAAAAAGAAGAGGTCTGAGATTAAGGGGAATTTGTTACTGATAGATAGTGGGCAGTTACAGAAGCCAAAATAGTCGTGAAAGGCAGAAGATAATAGGATTCAGAAGGAACAGGGCTGATAATGGATCAAGATGAGAGAACAGGGGATAGAGGCAGAGGAAAGGAACTTTTGGCCAGAGGACTATTACTCTACATCATAGAGATTAGGAAAAGATGTAGGTGTTTGCTAACCATAAGTTACTGATGCTTAACTACTGGACTGGGACTTCTAATTTCAGAGGTCCTATGACAGCAGATTCTCCCTAAGGTTCTTTCACAAGAGTTTAGAAAGAGGGGAGGAAGAGAAAGAAGCTAGGGCAGAAGAGGGTGGTTCCAGTGGGAGTAATGAATGATCATTGTCTCCCCTATTGCAAAGGGTCCTGAGTATTAAGAGGTCGGTTTCAGCTTCCCTGTCCCTTAAGGAGCACAAAATAGGATTAAAAATAAGGGAGGGAGGCAAGCCAGTAATCACCCTGAGGGCAAAAAGATGATACATGGCTTCTTAGCTGAAAGAGAGTCAAGAAATGAGATCTAGGTAATATGGGCAAGTCTTGAGCTAACTAGGCAACAGCTGCATCTCTCTGCAGCAAGGTTTTGACTATAATCTCCTATCCATGTGAAGCATTTATTGAGAATCATACCACATAAAACCATATGAATATGTGGCATGGCCAAAGCAGACAACAAGGGTTAAAAGCTGAAATAGTATGTTCAAGTAAATCTTTGGCTAGAAATAACCGTCCAATGAATTCTACATTTGATAAAGGTGACCATGGGTTCTAGAATACTCTGATGGCAGGCCACAATTAACAGCTAGTTTTGTAAAGAGGTTCATTATCAAGGTTGACCACCAGTATTTTTTTTTTGGCAATACTAATTCATGAAGTCTGTCTGCTAAGACACAGACAACTTGAAATCTGATTTGGTAAAGGCAAAAACCCCACGTTGCAGGACATATGGATTTTTTCAAAGCACTAAATTAAGTAATAATAAGTAGCATTTATATAGTGCTTACTACGTGCCAGGCACTATGTAAGACGCTTTACAAATATTACCTTGTTTGATCCTCACAACAACTCTGCAAGTAGATGCTCTTCTTTTATTATGCCTGTTTTGCATTTGAGAAAACTGAGGCAAACAGAAGTGACTTGCCCAGGGTCACACAGCTAGTAAGTGTCTAAAATCATATTTGAACTCAGATCTTCCTGATGCCAGACCTTGCACTGTAGCCACTTCACCACCTAGTAGTCAGAATAACATCTCGCCAAAAGAAAAGAACAGGCTGGAAAATATATTAATATTTTTAAGAATTAAAGGATTAGGGGGTGGCTAGGTGGCGCAGTGAGTAGAGTGTCGGCCCTGGAGTCAGAAGGACCTGAGTTCGGATCTGGCCTCAAACACTAAACGCGCGCGTGCGCGCAAACACACACACACACACACACACACACACACACACAACCTAGCCATGTGACCTTGGGCAAGTTACTTTTAACCCCAATTGCCCTCCAAAAAGCAAAAAAAAAAAAAAAAAGGATTAAAGGGAGTGTTATTTAAGGGTGGCTTCTCAACCTCCACTTGAACACAAAGCTATAAAGAAATAGTTTGAAAGATCAAGATGAATGGCTAGTCTGCATACCGAGAATTCCCCACATCAATATCTGTCTTCAGGGAAACTGCAAAAGGTGATTTCAATAGCATTTTCCCAGGCAGAGGAGATGAACAGATATTAAGAGATGGGACAGCAGAACCTCTTTGGGAATCACTGTGCTAAAGCATTAGTCTGGTCACCCCCTTCTCAGAGATTAGGACCTTGGGAAGGCAGAATATATGCATGGGTTGCAGGGATAAGGAATAGAATTAGGAGAGAAGTAATGACAGAAAGAGGGGCAAATTGGATATCCCTAGGTTTGGGGGGAGGAAATGGACATGGGAATCTCTTTAGAATGGTGGAAAATAGTGATCAGTTCTCCCTCCTTAGTGCCAAATATAGGGTCCAGTTACTCATGTAGGACATGAGATTATAAATTCTCAAGTTTCTATTATTACTTCAAAAAGGAAGAAAGTAGAGTTGGTCCTATGAAAAGCTCCCCATCAGTGTTCAGTTTAGGCACACTTAATAAAACAAGATAGGCCTGAGGTTGTTTTCTCATTCCTATCCATGTGGGCCACCAAGAGGATCTTCAAATCTTGCTAGGAATCTACACAGAACAAAAGAGAAGTTGATTCTTCCATAAGCTTGGGAGCAACAACATGGTTGAAACTCATTTTCTTTTTTCTTTTTTTTTTTGAGGGCAATTGGGGTTAAGTAACTTGCCCAAGGTCACACGGCTAGGTTTTTTTTTTTTTGTTTGTGTGCGTTAAGTGTCTGAGGCCGGATCCGAACTCAGGTCCTTCTGACTCTAGGGCCGACGCTCTACTCACTGCGCCACCTAGCCGCCCCGAAACTCATTTTCTACTGGGGATCAATAGCAGACTGGTCCCCAGTAGGTTATGCCAAGTCTGCTCTCTATCCTAGGTGAAGATGCCATTTTAAATTGGCACTTTGGGATACAGAGGAAGTCATACCATCTCTTCTTTCAGAAATATGCTAAGATCCAATTCTGGAGTTAAAAAATTAAGCAGCCAATTTATTTGCAGGGTTACTTTGAATGCTACCATGTGTGGGACTGCTGGGGTATAGTATTTCCTTAATGAAAAACTTCCCATTCTCACTACACTTACATGATTTCTCTTTTTCAATGTGGGATCTTTGATGCTGGTACATGTCTGAGCTTCCATGGAAACTCACTTTACATGTGCTGCCAACTGTAAGGTGGTAAAGACTAGAGATGAAGCTACAAGTTTCCCATACTAAGCACATTTCTAGGGCTTCTCATCTATGTGAATTCCATGGTGTGAGCAAAGAGCTAACATCCAAACAAATCTCCCACAATCAGGACATTTAGAGAGTTCCTCCCCTGTGTGGGTTTTCTGATGTTTAATCAGGCCTCAGCTATGACTCACATTCCCTACACTTCTTACTCTTGTAGCACTTCTTTCTAGTGTGAGACTTTTGGCACAAAAGTATATCTCCAATGGAATCTCTGTCCATATTTGGTGACCTGTGTGGACCTTCCTGTGCATGTTCAGTGCTAAGCAGTAACTAAGGTTACTCATAGTGATAGGGCTTTTCCTCTGTGTGTGTGACTTGGACCTCAGGGGGTCTGACTTTCAATTGGAGTTTCTCCCACAAGTCCCACATTCATAAGGTCTCTCTCTAGTACAAACTGACTACTTCATGTTTCTCAAGGGTTGAACTGTGTCTGAAACTTTGTTCATAAAAAGTAGAACTGTAGGGTCTCAATCCCAGGTGGACAGTTTGATGGGCAATGAGACCAATTGACTTTAAACAATATGTGTATTCTGTGTATTCTCAGATAGGTAACAAGTCATGCAGTTTTTTATATACTTGGGACACCAGCTTACCTGAAGAATCCATCAAATTGTTTCTGTGAAGGATGTTGTGATAGATGTTTTTTTTTCTTTAGAGCCTCTAGGTTCATGGTTTCCCCAGGCATGCCCTAGCTTTGATCCTAGGAACTCTGCCCTTGAATCTTCCTCAAGAATATCTCATTTTTTTTTTGGAGGGGGGGAGGCAGGGCAATTGGGGTTAAGTGACTTGCTAGAGGTCACATGGCTAGTAAGTGTTAAGTATCTGAGGCCAGATTTGGTTTTTTTTTTTGGAGGGCAACTGGGGTTAAGTAACTTGCCCAAGGTCACATGGCTAGGTTTTTGTCTGTGTGTGCGTTAAGTGTCTGAGGTCGGATCCAAACTCAGGTCCTTCTGACTCCAGGGCCGACGCTCTACTCACTGCACCACCTAGCCGCCCCTGAGGCCAGATTTGAACCCAGGTCCTCCTGACTCCAGGGCTGGTGCTCTATTCACTGCACTACCTAGCTGCCCCAAGAATATCTCTTTTGAATTCATTTCCACTGGACCTTCTTTCTGAGGTTTCTGCTCCTTGATCTCAACTTCAACTCCTAGGAAGAAAAAGACAAAATGAGGCCACTGATTCTCCCTGGTGTTGTTGGGGGTGGGTGGAGGGGCGGGGCGGGGGGGGATGACAACTGGTGAGTTGTTGGGAAGTGGAGATGGGTAATGGGGCTAATTCATCTACAAGTGCTAGGTAGAACAGGAAATCAATATTCTCTAGACCTGAACTGCCCAAGAAACCCAAGCTCTCTCCTTGATAAACGCATATGCAGAATTGTTGCTCTATATAAAAAAAAAAGAAAGTCCACCTTGACAGTACTCTATAGGAAGAATGGGAAATGCTGATATAACAAGTCCACATTACTAGTAAAGCAATTGGGGTTAAGTAACTTGCCCAAGGTTACACAGCCAGTTATTTTTGTGTGGGTGTTAAATATCTGAGGCGGGAACCAATCCTGGGTCCTCCCGAATCCAGGCCCACGCTCTCTCTTGTAGGAGCAGAAGCTCCATTATAGGATAAAAATTCAACAGTCTTTGTGGTCTCTGATATGGGTTCCTTGATTCCTTCCTTTTGCATTTGTGCTAGCTCCAAGTAGAAACTCACTTCTCATGTCCTGTTGCCATGGGTGCCAACTCCTCTAAGAGCACTCCTATTCCTTTATGTGGTCTGTGGCCTGGGGACAAGCCCCATTCTCAATCACCACAGGACCTGGATTGGGCAGCAGGATTAATGTGAGAATTGGGGGAAAGTTCCGCAAGAAGACACAGTAAATGATTTTAGGGAAAAAGGAACCAACTACAGACTACAATCAGTATGAGCAAGAGCTATACCTCACCTTTCTTGCATTCTCAAAATCCATTTAAGTTACTTAAATTGATCTTGTGATTTACTTATTTTTTAAAAATATTGTCTTTTACAGATGTTGATATTCCTAACAAATCTGTATCAAGACCTTCCTACTTTTCCAGTGTTACACCTTACTCCCCTTCACCTGTTTTATGATGTAGTTACACTGGTCTACTTGCTGCTTCTTGCATACAATACCCCCCATCCCTAGAATGTTCTCCCTCCTTACCTCCTTAAAAACTCAGCTAAAATCCCAAGCTAATGTCTTCCCTCTGAGGTCTTTTTCTCTAGTCCCTTTTAGATTTTTTTTTTTTGTCAATAGACACTGAAATATAATACAAATACAAAACTGAATAACTCTATCACAGCCTTTGGAGCATAGAGCTTAGTTTTTTTTCTTCCTATTCGTAACCTGTGGATTTCTTCAATTGGCACTTGGTTTTCTTGTATTATTTCTTGCCTTACATGTCCAGGTCTTTTGATTAGTCATTTCCTTAAGTTGTCTCTACACATACTGCCTTTGAGATCAGTACATTTTCTTGTATAGAGATCATGTTTTCTTCTAATGTTATTGCTTTTTGCTTCTCTTCGTCAGACTGTTCTTCACTTCTATGTATTTGCATTCCCAATCCATTATTCTCTCTTTTATTTCTTTGGAAAGATGTATGACTCTCAGAAATGCTAACAGTTTGGTTTCCACAGATTCTATGGGAATAGTGGATACTGCAAAGATAGATGTTACACAGGACATGCAGAAAGGTAAAAATCAGGATGAGGGGAGAAAGGGCAGAGGGACCCTATCCAGTCATATAGCTGGAAGAAATCTGTAACTTCCTCTTGAAGGAGGCCCAGGCTAACCTGGCTAAAACTGGTCAGAGTCAAGGGATGGCCACTGACTTTTTTTAACAGGCATGCCTGACTAGCCTCATGCAAATTGACTGACACACTCCACATAGAATGAGAGTCTCATTATCTGTACATGCAACCCATGTTAGCCCATGTTTGGAAGGAGGGGACATGTAAAGGAGTAATGTGTAGTGGACAGGTCAGAAAGACTGTAACCCAGAAGAGCTGAAACCAATCTCAATTCTGAAGGGAGAGACCAGGCAGGACTAGTAGAATAAAAAGACTCAAATTTGTTTAAATCTCTATAGTCTTTTGAAAGAGGCTACCCATTTATTCAGGAAGAATAAATGTAAAATAAAGGTAATGAAAAACTTCCTGGTTTTCCAACAAGTATTGTTTATTCCTAGACTAAGTAATATACTTCTCACACCACAATAGATTCAAGTTTTATATTCTGCCAATTATTTCTTCAGTGCAGACTATATATCTTACTTTCACAATTCTTTTTTTTTTTTTGGTGGGGGAAAGGTAGGACAATTGGGGTTAAGTGACTTGCCCAAGGTCACACAGCTAGGTTTGTGTTGTATCTGAGGCCTGATTTGAACTCAGGTCCTCCTGACTCGAGGGCTGGTACTCTATTCACTGCGCCACCTAGCTGCCCCTCTTATTTAATTTTTAAACTGCTTAGGAACATCCTTCCGAGGTTCCATGCCCTTGTAGGAATCCACAGGGTACTTTGCTTCATCACCTGTTGATTCACTTTCCTTTGTCTAGCAATATTTGTTCAGGGATGTTTGGACTCATTTACCTCATCTGAAGGTTATATTCCCTTCTCTTATTATTATCTTCCCCATTGTTTTATCTCTTTATGTGCAAGGTCTTTGACTTTTCTTCTTCCTGACATCTTTATTAATTTTCAGTCTTTTTTATCCCTTTATATTCTCCTATTCCAGACTTTCTGAGTCCCTCCTTATTGATGGAGTTTCCCAGGGGGCTGGTGGTGGGAAGAGGAGAAAGACCACAGCATCTAGAACCTAGCAGACATTTCATAAATGTTTACTGACTGACACAGAGAGCCATCTCTGTTTACTCCCATGATGAACAATTTACTTTTTACCAACCTCAGTTACTTTCCCAAGTGAGTTCTGGTAGAACAGAATTGACCTCAGCTAGATGCTGGCCTTCTTCCTTCAGGCTTAATAGGGTGTTACTCAGCCATTAATTTGTATTTCTGTTCTTATCCTGTCTGCTCAGTAAATATCCTTTTATAAAAGTTAACTGATGTTAATTGGTTAAATTGAACTAGGGCATTAATTACACACACACACATTCAACCTCAGTTCCTTCTATTCTTCAGTTCTCTTGCTGAGTCTTGTTGCAACACAGAGCAAGACCGTGCTGACATTCCAGCCTGAGCAAGCTTCTGCTTTATGGTTTTTCTTAATACTGGGGGGAATAGGGAGGAGGGGGTGAGTTGAATTCTGTTGCAAGATTATGGGTCTCCTTGTGCAGACTTGCTGCCAGTGTGGTGGCCAGTGGGAGCAGCCATGCTGAGGAACAGTGTTAGGAGTTAGAGATTAGCTTTAGTTCACTAACTTGTTAGTTCACTATCTTGTTACCTCTAGGGTTCTTGGTGTCTTAGACCATGGAGATATGTAAAATTACTTTATCTTCTGTGCATAATTACTATTTTGTAGAGATCTGAGAAGTTATGAGGAATAGAGAAAATGTCTAGTTTTTCCAAGTCATGGGACCAACCAATTGAGGACTAGACATATTCTTCAGTCTCCACCAGCTCTCAAAAATATTTCAAAAGAGGAATTATATGCCAGAAGTAATTATTAATATTTCCAGAGGACAAGAAAATAAGAAGCCCAAGAAAACTCAAGACTAACAACTTTGTGAATTAATAGTGGAACACATTAACCCTACCACATGCCTCCCTCACCAGTCTTCATTCATACTGTGGCAGGGCACACAAATGAACCCACAGGCTGGTGATTTGGGAACTACTAAGGCATATATTCCTGCTGTTGCAGACTCTTTAGGTAGACCTCAAAACTGCCTTTCCCTCTTGTGTACTGCTTTAAAAAACAGCAGACCTCAACTCTAAGGTATAAGGGATGGACAATGAGAAGGGTGGGACTACAAGGATCTTCTGGAAACACCCACCCCATTCTCTCCTATTCCTGAAAAATGGAGCAGACAATCACTCAGCCTAGTCACAACTCCACTTTCCCCTTCCCTTCATGGATTTGAAAAGGCGACAACTTTAACCTCCCCTTCCCTTCATTAATTTGTAAAACAGACAACTTCACCTTTCCCTCCCCTAATTATTCTGTAAGCAAGCACAACCCCTACCCCTTCCCTTCCCCTAACTGATCCATGGGTGGGAGTTTCAGCCTAAGGTTTCATGCAGGAGGGAAATCAAATGTACACTGACCAATCACTGTAGTTTCAGCTTACATCATTGTAGTTTCAGCAACCGGGCTATGGAACCTCTATAAAAATCAGCACACTGTGCCAAACCACTGTCTGATTTGGGTGACCAGGCACCCCAACAGTCCCGCGGTAATAAATCCATGCAAATTCTAATTTTGGAATCTTCTGTCTCACTTTATTTGGGTACAACAAAACAAAAAACCACTTCTTACTCCTTAACCTCATAGAGGAAAAGGGCAATCCTGTCTATCCTTATTCTAGCCACTAAGAAACAATTACAAACTTTTCTAGGCATGGCTAAATGTTGTAGACTCTGAATCCCTGGTGGTCTAGTGGTTAGGATTTGGCATTTTCACTGTTGCACTCCAGGTTCAATTCCCAGTCAGGAAACTTACTGTTGCAGGCTAGAGGTGCTGGGAACCCTGAAATTCAAGGGCAAAAAGTGCAGGTGTGCTTCAAAAGAATTTAACTCAAGCCTTCTTTTAGTCAGACAAGGTTTATTGTGTCACCAATAAAAGCAGGTGGGATTTTAAGGTTTGGTAGATAAGACTAACCTTTTTTTATGGGAAAAAGATTATGGGAAGATTGCCTGAGGTGACCAGGAGGTAAGGAAGAAGGGGTCTAGATAGGATTAAAGGTGGGAAATAGCCTGGGGTGGTCCCAAGGTAACAGACAATAAAGGGCTAGTCTAGGTCAGAGGTAACAGAGAAGAGAAGTAAAGGTTGGGACTAGGTCAGAGCCACAATGAAGGGATAGTTGAAAGGATTATTGAGTGAGAAGGGCCAGGTGCCTCAGGCAAATGCCAGACACTGAGCCATATGGGAAAGTCCAAGTGCTTTTCCTTTTTGGGATCCAGATCCCAAAGACATGGTCTTTTTCATTTAGGGGTCCAGCTCCCATATCCCATGAAGGTTAGATTTAAACTCAGGTTTTCCTGATTCAAAGCCCTTCAATCTACCCCTGTACCACTTTGCTTCCTCTATACCCAAAAGAGATCAAATTAAAAAGGATACTGATATATATATTGTCAACCTTTTAAAAGTTTGGTTAAAGGAGACAAATAGTGATATATAATTATTTCATTTTATTCCCTTAAAACTAGCAGACTTGTACAAGGAGCCAGACTAAGTGAGTCTGACTACTTAACAAAGAAATGAAAAACCTTAAATACATTTTAGAACCATCCCAATTCAAGGTGGCTGTGTCACACAAATTTATGATACCCATTAATGTTTAATCCTTGTATGAAAAGGGGTAGAACGAAATGTGGTTTCTCAAGTAGAATATTTGCTAAAGAACTAGAAGCCTTTAGGCCTCAGTCAGGTGACCTTGGGGGAAAAATGAAACTCTGGAAATCCCCTTGTCACCCCACCTGCCAAATAAGGGAATGTTAACAGAACAGCCAATCAATTTAAAAGATTACATGAGGAAGGGGAGGGTTGTGGTTTTCTCGAGGTTTTCGTCTATATAACCCAGCTTTGGCTGCTGTACAGCAGCCTCCTCTCTCTGGACTTCCCAGTGACAGGACCGATCACTTCTCGAGAGATTCAATAAAACTTCCTGCTTTCACCTTGAGACGTCTCCAAGTAGTCAATTTGGGGTAGGGTCTCTGTACCCCACACAAAAGGAATTTTCTTAATTGAATAGATGGTAAATACAATAAAACAAAAGAGTTGACAAAGTGTCAATTTGTCAACTGAAATTACAATCCAGGATATCTGTGTTTTCTTTACCATTAACATTCCATAACATAGTATATGCCCCAAAATATTAAGATAAGAAAAAGTCCCATTACTCAAGTTAATGCCTCGAGTTAAGGGTCTCATCCTTAAGAGCCATAAAGTCAGCCTTGTCTGGCTTTGTTGACAGAGTTATTCTCTGAGCTCCCTCAGAGAACAAAGACAAAGCAGGGTCTGTGTGGAATTTATGGTCTCAGGATGCTCTGGAGTTGCTGACACAGGAAAAGGCCTTTTTAAAGCAAGGCAAAGCAGACTGTGGGATTAATTCAGACTTTGGCCAAAAACATGATATTTAATGATTATCTCTATGTATACACATATGTATGTATATCTATGTGTATATACATATATATAAAAACATATTCACTTGCATATATATGTATATGTACATACATACACACATACATATACCCACATATGCACAAAAATATACTTTGTCTTCTGGAATATCATATTCCAATTTCTCCACTCCTTCATTGCCATGGATGCTAAATCACATGTGAGCTTATTTGTATCCCCTGCACCTACTACAGCTCCTGGCACATAGTAGGTGCTAAATAAATGTTCATTATAATATTAATGTATTGTTGGGTCTTACTGTGGCTCCATGGTACCTGAATGATTTCTTTCTGGCTGCATGTCATATTTTTTCTTTTACCTGGAAGCTTTCAATTTTGGCTGTTACATTCTTGAAAGTTGCAATTTTTGTGATTTTTATCTAGAGGTGACAGGCAGATTCTATTTATACTTTCTCTTCTTGCCAGATGGAATTTGACAGATGGAAAAAGAATCTCAAAAGCTCACTGAAGAGAATTGTTTCTTCAGAATTAGACTTGGAGCAAATGGAAGCTAGTGACTTTATGAGAAATCAAGATACTATTAAACAGATCCAAACAAATGAAAAAATAGAAGGCAATGTGAAATATCACACTGGGAAAACCACTGACCTGGAAAATAGATCCAGGAGAGATAATTTAAGAATTATTGGACTACCTGAAAGCCATGATTAAAAAAAAAAAAGGAACCTAGAAATCATCCTTCAAGAAATTCTCAAGGAAAGAAAAAAAAAGAAATTCTCAAGGAAAACTGCCCTGATGTTTTAGAACCAGAGGGCAAAATAGAGATTGAAAGAATCCACTGATCACCTTCTGAAAAAGATCCCAAAAAGAAAACTCCTAGGAATATTATAGTCAGGTTCTGGAATTCCCAGATCAAGGAGAAAATATTACAAGCAGCCAGGAAGAAGCAATTTGAATACTGTGGAAACACAATCAGGATCACTCAGGATCTGGCAGCTTCTACACTGAGGGATCAAAGGGCTTGGAATATGATATTCCAGAGGTCAAAGAAGCTGGGATTAAAATCAAGAATCACCTACTCAGCAAAACTGAGTATCATGTTTCAGGGGAAAATATGGTCATTTGGTGGAATAGAGGACTTTCAAGCATTCTTGATGAAAAAAACCAGAGTTGAATAGAAAATCTGACATTCAGATACAAGAAGCAAGAGAAGTATGAGGTAAACAGGGAAAAGAAATCATAAGGAACTTGTCAAAGTTGAACTATTTGCATCCCTACATGAAAAAAACGATAATTGTAACTTATGAAACTTTTCTCAGTATGAGAATAATTGAAGAGAATAGAAATGTGTATACACACACACACACACATACATACATATATATGTCTATATAGGAGGGTATATGGGCATATGAATACATATGTGAATGTGTGTATATATGCGTACAGGTATACATGGATAGAGGGCACAGGACCAATTTAAGAGGAAAGGAAGATACTTAAAAGGTGAAATTAGGAGAGAGGGGAATATAATGAGAGGAGATGGGGAGAGACAGAATGGGGTAAATTATCTCATATAGAAGAAGCAAGGGAAAATGGTCACAATGGAAGGGAAGAACAGGAAGGCAAAAGGGAATGGGTCAACCTTATTCTCATTTAATTTGGCTTAGGGAGGGAATGACATACACACTAAAAAGGGAATCTCACCTTACAGGAGAGTAGGGGTGAAAGGGCAGGATGATGGAAGGGAGGGCAGGCTGAATGGGAGGGAAGTTGGAAGCACCCACTTTTATAAAGGGACAGGATCAAAGTAAAGAATAGAACAAGTAGGAGGTGGGATAGGAGGGAGGGCAATATAGTCAGTCTTTTACAATATATCCTCTATGGAAATGTTTTGCATAGCTATACATGTACAACCTATATTGAATTGCTTATTTTCCCAGTAAAGGTGAGTGGCAAGGGAGGCAGGGAATGAAGCTAGAATTTAAAGCTTTAAAATAAAATGTTTTAAATATATATGTGTGTATATATATATATATGTATGTATATATATATGTGTATATATATATATATATATATATATAATATTATTTTACATGTAACTGGGAAATAAGATATACAGGCACTGGGGCATAGAGATGCACCATGCTTTACTGGAAAGTCAGAGGGGGCATGGGAGAAGATATGGGAGAGAGCAGATTGGAGGAGGGGATTGCTATTTTGGGGTGGTGGGTAGGGGAAAAACAAGGAGAAATTTTTTAACTCCAAATCTTGTGTAAATGAATGATGTAAACCAGAAGTTAATAAAGCATTTGATTAAAAAAAGAGAGAGATAAGACCCTCCTTGATCGTACAAGGACAGGCAAAGTTAGACAATATACTCTCTGTGGATGATAAATTAATATTAATCTTTAAATTAACTCAGAGGAAGAGCTGCATTTCTGAGCTTAACTCAGGGACAGAAAATCTTTCATTTATAGTTGAAAGGTGCCATTTTGGGTGTGATCTTGATCGTGGCTACTCTGTATTTAAACTTTCTGGATATCTGAAGTACTTTTTCTTTAACATGGAAGCTACTTTTGGCTATGACATTTCTGATACTTTTCCTTTGTGCGTTTCTTTCAGGAGTTGGTCTATATTTTTTTTTCTTTTTGGAGGGCAATTGGGGTTAAGTGATTTGCCCAAGGTCACATGGCTAGTTTTTGTCTGTTAAATAGACACTTAAGACTTCAGACAAGCCGGATTTGAACTCAGGTCCTCCTGACTCCAGGGCCGGTTGGTCTATATTCTTAAATATTTTTGTTTTTAATTGATATTTTCTCTTTCTTATGTCACCACAGTATCCCACCTGTCCCTTCCTTTCCCATTCCTGAGAGCCATTCCATATGACAAATGATACTATTTAGAGAGGGAAAAAAAAGTCAGTACAACTGATTGATACACTGGAAAAATCAAAAAATGTACAAAGTATAAAAACACCTGTGGACTTCCCATCTTCACAAAAGGGGTCAATTGGGGTTCTCATTTGTCTTCATTTGAGTGCCGTTTGATCTTTATGATTTTGTTACACCAACTTTTCATATTTTTTGATGTGTAGTTGTTCCATTTACATATTTGGTGTTATTTTCTTGGTTCTACTTCACTTTGCATCAGTTCACAGAGATCTTTCTAAGATTCTCTGTATTCATCATACTCATAATTTCTTATAGTAGCATTCTATTACATTCATGTACCACAATTGATTTATCCACTCCCCAGATGATAAGCATCTACTTGTTTCCAATTCCTAGCTATCACAAAAAGTGCTGCCATAAATATTCTGAAGGATATGGGCTTTTTCCTTAATTTGCTTGGGGTATAAGCCTAGTAACAGCATCTCTGGTTCAAAGGATACTGACATTTTAATCACTTGATTTGCAAATTCCAAACTGCCTTCCAAAATGGTTGTACCATTTCACAGCTCCAACAACCATATATTAGTGTGTCTGTTTTCCCAGAAGCCCTTGAACATTGACTACTGCTATTTGGATTTTTGCCCATTTTCAGGGTGAGGTGAAACCTAAGTTGTTTTGGTAATTTCTCCTTATTTTTATCATTATATATTATTATGTGGTTATAGATACTTAGCAGTTTTTTAAAGAATTGTTTATTCACATCCTTTGACTACTGGAGAATGGCTCTTAGAAGCCAAACCTTTATCAGAGAAATTTGATATGAGATCAGTAAATTCTTATCTTCATTTTATTCTCTAGTACTAATAGGTATGAGTTTTCATTTGTTCTTTAAATATAGGGTTTAAGCTTTTTTTTTTTTAATCATGGTTTTTAAGGAGTCTGATGATTCTTCAATGATCTTTCCCTGTTTATGGTCTAGGTAGTTTTTTTTACATCAGATCTTATTTTCTTGTTGTTGTTTTTTTCTGTCTTTTGCTTTTTTGTTTTTGTTGTCTCTGTCATTGGTTTCTGTTTTGGTTAATTCTGGTTTTCAATTAATACATTTCTTAGGTAAGGTTTACCACTTTTCCTAAGATTATTTTTTGTCCCAATTTTCCCCCAGAGCTTTTATTTCTATCATCTGTGTAACTATAATCTCTGAGTGTAAGCTGCCTGAAGGCATAGAATTTTTTTGTATCCCCAATGTTTAACATACTGTATTATATATAGTGAATGCTTAATACTTGATTAGCATTACTGACTATATATGTGGGTGTATGTATGTAGATATACAGACATACAAGGACACAGACACTTTGACCAAAGACACAAAACAACCACTACCTCACAAAACCTTCTTTTTGCTCAAGCCTACTTCTTCAGACTTCACTATTATTACCAAAAATAATCTTTTGTGTTCAAACTTTTAATGTTATTATTTTTGTTCCTCTTTCCCTCAATTCCAACCAGTTGTGACAAGTCCTGTTGTTTATACCACAATATTTATCTGATTGGTATCCTCTCTAATCCCCTGGCTATCGTCCTAATACAGACCTTCATCAAAATTTACCTGAATTATGAATGCCTTATGTTGGGTCTTCCTGTCTCCCTATTTTCTATCCTTTATCTAACCTTCAGACTTAAAATATTTTTTTTTCTTTTCTAACTGCCTTTAAGTTGGGGCAGACTTTTTTTTAAATGACAAAGAGGGCCATTGGAATTTCATACAGCTTTGTTAAATATAATTGTATGTTTGTAAGGGACCAAAGCAACATGTATACCCAAATATGGGAAATCTAGGTACTCACAAAAATCCAAAACACTACTAAATTTTGTTGTTAAATCATTTTAGTTCTGTCTCTTTGTGACTTAATTTGGGGTTTTCTTGACAAAAGTAGTGAAGAGGTTTGCCATTTCCTAAAATTTAGGAGTGTTTAAGGACCATGCATCAAGTGTACTGTTGAGACCCAGTCAGTGCATGGCAGTGTAAGAGGAAATTAAAGTTGTCTAGAACTGGGGCTATGGGCCAATGTATTCTAAAGCACTCCTGTCTGACTTCTTAAATCAAACAAGTACTTAATAGGAGATAAAATATTAATGGTTGATGAGGAGTCCCCAATCAAGGTGAATTTTCAATCAATATTTATTAATTGCCTGCATGCTAGGCATAGTGCTAATCACTAGGGACACAAAAAGATAATTTCTACCCTCAAAGAGCTTACAATCTAATGTGGGAAATGACATGCAAACAAATATATACAAACAAGCTATACAGATAATAGGAAATAATTAACAGAGGGAAGGCACAAGAGTAATGAGGAGTTTAGTTAAGGAGTAGTTTTCCTCCTTAAAAAAAGCAAGCTGGATGTACTCTGGGACTGTCAGCTCTTGAGGACTTGCTTTTTTTTTTTTTTAACATTTCCCTTGTACCCTGAAACAAATAATAGGGGAAGGGAATTTCTCTCCTTTATTTCCCAAACAGGAGCAGCAGTAGCAAATTATACATGGTACGTGTAGCTCAGTTAAAATCCTACTTCTCCATAAGCATCAACCAATCTCCCTTAATGTTCATGCCTTCTAAGATTATCTCCAATTTTTCTTTTTACCTTTTTTTGAACATAGTTTGCCTGTCTCCCCCATTAAACTGTAAGCTCCTCGAGAACATGAACTGTTTTTTTGCCTTCCTTTCTATCCCCAGCATTTAACAGTGTCTAGCATGCAGTAAGTGCTTAATGTTTGTTGACTTGACACTGATGCTAGACATATCTTCATTATACAAAGATCTGCTCATATCACTCTTCTGCTCAAAACTCTTCATTATTATTCTACTGTTTACTAAGAGGACCAAACTCTTCAATCCTGGTATCCAGATTTAGGATACTCCACAAATTTATCTTTCCAGCCCTAGCTCATGTTTTTCTCCCTCCCAGAATTCTATGTAACAGTCAAGCAGGGGGGCGGCTAGGTGGCGCAGTGAATAGAGCACCGGCCCTGGCCTCCAACACTTAATCCGCACAAACAAAAACCTAGCCGTGTAACCTTGGGCAAGTTACTTAACCCCAATTGCCCTAAAGGGGTGACTAGGTGGAGCAGTGAGTAAGAGTGCCGGCCTCGGAGTTTGGATGACCTGAGATCAGATCCGGCCTCAGAAAATGAGCACCCATGCATAAATAATGACTAGCCGGGTAACCTTGAGCAAGTTACTTAACCCCAATTGCTTTAAAAAAAAAAAAAAACAGTCAAGCAGGGCTACTTGCTGTCCTCATACATGGCCTATGCTTTCTGACCAACGTGCCTTTATTTTCTCATTACCATTCCAAAGTCTGAGGGAACTACCTCTGCTATCTATATGTGCCTTGTGCCTGCTGAATTACTACCTATTCTTCAAAGTCTACCTTAAAATAACATCTCTTCCATGGAGACTTTCCTCCAAATAATGACCTTTCCCCTTTTGAATCTCATTTGTTTGCATGTTTCTTGCACATTTGTGATTTTATATTAGATAATTATATGTCTCGTTTCCTTACCTGATTGTTCCAGGAGTGCAGGAACATTGTCTTATATAAACTTTATATTTCTCCCAGTGCCCAGCACAGTGATATACATGTGATAAATACTTTTAAAAGTCTCAAATGAAAAAATATTCACCAGCATATCAATTCTATCTCTTGCTCTTTGTATATTATCCTGATAAGAAATAATATTAGGATTTGGATGAAAAATGTTACCAAATCATGCTCAATGCATTTTCTTTTAGCACTATGAAACCTCCACTGTCTGAAGCAGCAAATGTTCAAAGTGGAGAACATTTTTAAAGAAATGCAAATTTATTACTGTCAAGTACTGTACACAATATAAACTAAAGATATAAATGGGCACTCATCTGTGAGGTAAGTTATTGAAAAAAATTACAATTCACACCAAGCCTGCTGTATCAAATAGATAACAAACACAAGTCTTTTTACATGTAAGATTCAACTACTGGACCCAGAAGTTGAAGGCAAATTAAAGGAATCTTTAATATTACGAACCCTTGGTTTCAAAAAGTTACCAATTTTAGAGTGGGCTCTTCTCTGGGATTGTTTTTTAATTAGTTCTTGTTGCATCTCTTTTAGTGTGTAATAGAATCTTTGAAACTCTGGAGTGGCATCAACAAAGTCAAGAAGACAGTCCAAATTCTCTCGAACACTGGATAATTTAAACTTAGCTGAATGTTGTTCTACCTCTTCTTCAACAACCCCTTTTTCCTGGGTAACTTTCCTAGTAACATCTTCCATTTTGGGGGAGCAATGTGCTTCATTATCTCCAGCTAACCACACCCTGACATCATCTAAATTGGTCTCCAGATCACCACATCGTTCAAGAATTTCTCTATAATCACCATCTTCTAAGCCTTGAATTTTATATTCTGGTTCTTTTTTGTAAAGTAGATTTTCCCATGCATTTGCTATTGTTATTTGCTTTACTTCATCCCAACTCTTTGCCCAGTTAGAAATTGCACTTTTTATGCTATAAGCTTTGATTTTTGCGACTGTTTTTTCTTCTCTTGTCTCCTGTTCTTCATCACTCTCTTCAAAGATTACCAGACTCTCTTCAAGCTGCTTCCATCTATAAAGTCTTTTGCAACTCAAGATCACACCCTGATTCATTGGCTGAATCAATGATGTAGTATTTGGGGGGAAGAAGATACATTTGATTCTCCCATCATTACTAATTAGAGACTCAGCTGAAGGATGGGCTGGAGAATTGTCTAGAAGTAACACTGCTTTTATGTCCTTTTCATCCAACCTTAGGAAATTAAGCTGAAAGTCTCTAACCTCGGGAATGAAATTTTGAAAGAACCATTCTGAAAATGATTCTCTGGTGAACCAGACATCTTTACTGGATTTGTATATCACTGATAAAGCATTCATATCATCCTTAACAGACCTAGGCTGCTTTGATTTTCCGATAATAACTGACTTCAACTTGTGGGTCCCATCTGCATTTGCACACAAAAGAGCTGACAATCGTTCTTTGTTTATTTTCCGTCCTGGCATACATATATCTTTTTTGTTTGTCTGAATATTTTCTGGCATTGATTTCCAAAAAAGATCTGTCTCATCCCCATTGTACACCTGAGCCAGACTTAGTCTCTCCTCTTTGATGAACATGGCTATCTTTTGTCTAAATGGTTCAACATTTTCTGAAACTGAACTCAGAATCTGTTCCCCACATGCTTTTCGGTTCCCTATTGCATGCCTATTTCGAAATCTGAAAAGCCAACCAGTGCTGGCTTTGAAATCTGTTCGACCAAAACACTGTGCAAATCTCTCAGCAGCAGCCTGGAGTTCCACTCCTCTAACAGGAACACCAGCAGAACGCTTTTGTTGGTACCACATGTACACTGCATCATCAACATCACCATATTTGGCACCTGTTGTTCTTTTTCTTTTCTCTGCTCCGACCAATGGCATATCTTGCTTTAACACAAAGTCCAAAATTAATTTTTTATTTTTTTTAATGTCATAAAATGTTGATTTACTGATTCCAAATTCATCCATTACGCTTTTAAGAGAGTGCCCAGATTCAATTCTACTCAAGACCTTCATTTTTTCCTCTAAATTCAATGTTGTATATTTTCCTCTCTTATTCATACTGAATGTTATTTTAATATAGAGAAACAAGAGAAGCTGGGAGAGAAACAGCAATATTGGATGACAAAAAGCAAAAAGTTGAAGAAAAAAAAGACAGATACTGGTACTAAAATACTGACAGAATGGTAACTTCAGGTAGTAAAGATAAGTGGAAAGATAATGACCTAACAATAAACATCAAAAGTGCCCCCTCTCGTGGCTTTTAAAAACTACCACTACTGGGGATCCTCCTCCTCCCTACTATTATTATATCATTATACTAGTGAACTTTCAAGACTGTTTCAGTACGCCCTCACTTCTTGTCCTTCTCAAGTATAGACAATCAGGAAGAAAAGAAGACCCTAACGCATGCTGGAACCCTCTCTCTAACCCCACATGGAAGAAAATGTATAGGACAAGAGAGAGCATAGAAGAGGAAGGAGAAGGAGGCACAAGCAAAGAAAAATCCAAGGATGACAAGAGTCTCTAAAAGGGAGTTTAAAGGAGGGCTAGACAGGGAACCAGTTGGTAGACTGAGATCAAATCTTTTTCTTTCCTGATGCTATGACTTCACCTCACTAGTGAAAGAAAAAAAAATTAATACAATTCCATAAATTTGAGGCAATTGTTTAATAACCTGCAACAGGTCGTTAGTCTTCTAGGACTTGCCATATATGCTATTTTGTTGTTCTCAGAACTTGAGACAGAGGACATTTTGCAGAATAATGCAGTCAATAAAGCACCCTGGTATCAAAGTAAATACAATTTTACCATATTCAGTAATATATCTTGGCAAATCTTTTATTTTTATTGTATTTGTTGATTATTAATTTCAGGGTTGGTAATGTCATTTGTGCGCTGAATGAAGCTTTTCCCACACTCTAGGTCATAGGATTTGGAGGTTGAAAAGATTTTAGAGATCACCAAGTCCAACCTCCCATTTTACAGATGAGGAAAATAAGTCCCAAAGATATTTACTTGCCTAATGTAACATAAATAGTAATGGTCACAATGACCTGACCCCAAGTACAGTGCTCTTTCCATTATACCATGGTCTGGGCTTCTTTTTTCTTATTTTGATGTGGGGTCTCTAATGAATAACTCTGAAGTATAGCTTTCAGTGAGGATCTTCCCCAGACTTTGGATGTTTATAATGTTTCAGAGTATGGTAGTATTGGGGTTCCTAAGGCTGAAAGCTTTATAAAGGTTTCCCCAAACTTAGAACATTTGAAAGATTTCTTCTCTGACTTGATTTCCTTGAGGTGAATCACTGTAGAGTTCTAAGAAAAACTCTTATTGGGACACTTATTATTTCTCTTCAGTGTAGACTCTGGTGAGTTAAAGATCATAATATTTTTTTAGCAGACAGAAGGCACTTTTAAGGGTTTAACTTGAACTTTTTGGTCTATTCTTTTTTGTAAATCCTTCTCTTTGGGAGTGAGTTCATACAGTCTCTTAACTAGGGGATTTTTCCACAATTCTTTCATTCTCATTGTCTTTCCTCCATTTTAGCACAATCTCTTCAGGTCTTTTTGGTAACACTGTGATTTCAATTTCTCAGAAATCTTCTGCTTGTTCTCACTCCTGATCCACAAAGACATAAGAGGGTACAGAAATTTTAGCTGTCTTCCATTCCATGTACTGGGAAGAAAAAAAAGTGTGTCAGGGAATGACTGAAAGATTGACATTTGAGTTATTTTATTTCCCTTAAGGATAACTGATTCAATTTCATTTTCCAGTTGTGTAGATTTCTCTTAAGTCTCATATGGGAAATCTATACTAAAGATCTACGATTGATCCCTCACTTTAGCTTTAAGAGATTACCTTAGGTTCTGATGAACAGAGAAGATCACATAAGACATGAAAGTCTCTGATAATAGTTTAACTCACTGACCAACATACAGGAGTTTTGGTAAAGCCAATAACATAGGTTTGACAAACATAATTTAGCACTGAATAGAAAGAAGTAAAAATAATTCTGCTGCTCAGTCAAGTTAGCAAACTACCATATGAATGCTATATATCATAAAATATAAAGGTAAAAGCACGACAGTAACTATACACTGAATGCATTTGTCTTGATTACATCACAGCAATTCAAAAATTCATAGGACATCAAAGCTAGAAGGGATCTTTTTTTTTTTTTGGAAGGGTAGAAGGCAAGGCAATTGGGGTTATGTGACTTGCCCAAGGTCACAAAGCTGGTTAAATGTCAGGTGTCTGAGGTAGGATTTGAAGTCAGGTCCTCCTGGCTTCAGGGAAGAAGGGATATTAAGAGAGATATTTTCATAAAGAAGTGTTTAACCTGAGGTCTCTTAACTTGTTTAGTATTTTAACAACTGTGTTTCAATATAATTGCTTTTCCTGGTAATCCCATGTATTTTGTTTAAGCATTTAAAAGCAATATTCTGACAAGGGGCCCATAGGTTTCAGCAGATTGCCAAAGGGATCCAGGACTCAAGCCAATTCTCTCATTTTATAGAGAATGAGTTCAAAGACATGGCATGAACTGGGATTACCCCAAGATTCCCAATAGGAGAAACTTCAATGGCAAACTTTGGAAGGTGAGAGCACAAGTAGGCAAAAATAACAAAGAACTCTGAGAAAGTGACAGCTTCTCCCTCTTTTCCACATTCTTTCCCTCCCTTCTCTCCCTCTCCCTTAGCTAAACCTTGTTTGCCAAGACACAGCCTCAATCATTTAAAGGGCCTCTCCCAACATCCTTAACTCAACATTTACTAACATTGCCCAATTTTTTTTCTCTTCCTTGTGCTAAAGAAGTCAGAGCCTTGCAGGCTGTTGTTGGGGGGAGGGGTGCAGTAAAGTGCTCCTTTGAAGGCCTCTAAGTCCCAAACCACCTCCAGTCTCCCCTTAAGTCACGCCCCACTGTTCTCCAGCCCAGAGCAAACTCGCCCAGCATCAATTTCCCCACAGGCGCTTCTCGGCAGCCTGACGTCAATTCCACGTCCCCAAACGGGTGGCTACCGAGCAGGGAGGTGGGCGGGACAAGCCACCCCCGAGCCAAGGCTCTACCCTTCACTCCCTCCGAGGCCGGGCCCGTTCCTCACCCTCCCCGGGCCCGCGTTCTCCTCGGTAAAAGGAACACTCTTTGCATCCCCTAAGTCATGGCTTTTATGGAGATCGAGCGAAGGTGAAAAGCATCGCGGAAACCAGAGGTTGGTCTGGTGGAGTCAGGGGCGGGCCCGGCTGACCCTGGGGCGTCGGAGTCTCACTGAACGCTGGCAAGCCCGGCCCCAAGGAGAACAAGGCCGGGGCGGGGACCCAGAGGATAAGGACGGTAGACCTTGAGGACGAGACACGGGCCCTTACCAGGAGAGGCTCCGCGGCCGCCACAGAAATCCTTCCGATTGGCTTCCAGGTCCCCTCAACCTCCCTCCCAAAGCAGAGGTATCAGGGAAGCCTAGGGCAAAGCGCCGTCAGAACGGGCCACAGAGCGCCCTAAAACCCGGAAGCAGTCCTCTACACAAGGCACCACATGACGAGACACTTCCGGGACCTCTCTAGGATCCGGGCGGGACCCGGTAATCAGTGACATTTACACCTTCCCCCACCCTCCGACCTCTGAATCTTAACACCCCGGAGGCCCAGCACACAGGTACTGAAGGGAATGAGGGAACCGGCCGGGTTAACCGGGCAGGCGCCGGCGGAGCGTCACTTCCGGGTCCGGTCAGGGCCTAGTCAACAGGACGCTGCCCTAGGAAGGGGTAAGAGACGGCGGCAGGGAGACCCCCGGGAGCGGCGCCGGGCGGGGTGGGCGGGAGTAATGAATTTGGGGAGTCAGCAGCCCTTCCTTTCAGCCCCGGCGCCGGGCGGGGCTTGGGGTGGCCAAGGAGGACCGAGGTCGCGTCGGAGTTTCTCTTTCGCCTCCGGCTGCCTTCGTCCCTGGTTTCTTACGACCCTCCCCCGAAGGGACGTGACGCAAACTGACGTGACCACCTGCGGTGACGTCTCGCGGGGTCCGGAGGGCTGGCAATGGAGGGAGGGGATCTAGGGCTGAGCCGGGAATTCCCTGCTGGGCCCGGGCGTGGTTCACACGCCGCCCTTTGAACTGTCACTGGACTGAGAACTGGATGGGATGGAAGAAATCTGGTCCCGGCTGCCCGCAGCCCCGTGGGGGCCGGGCCGCTCCCTGGGAATAATAGCGGCCCACTTCTCCCTAGCCATGTGTGGTTCCCGCAGTGTCTCTCTTACAGATGAGGAAACAGGCTCAGGGACTTGGCCTTATACACACATACCCGTACCAAGGAGGTAATTGATCTTTAATAAATATGTGGAATTGAGTAAACCTGCCATTTCAGGGCAGTAAAGTGTCCCACAGCAAGTGGTACAGCAGTGATTCCTGTGCCGTCCTGCTGACAGGGAGGCTCATCTCCAGTGTCCATCACTGACTGAGAAGCTTCTGTGACAGGCCACTCACGTGCTCATTCCCCTTCCAGTCACTTCCAGGGGGCACAGATAGACACAGCAGGGGCATTAGCTCCGGGGGTAGCAGCAAATTCTTCTGCACCACAGGTGTCTTCTCTACTGCTTTTGGGAACTGGGGACACACTGCTGTGGCCTAGGTTGTTGGATAAACTTTTGGTGGCAGGTAGCCCATAGACCTTGAAAGGTGGTGTCTCCCTGAATGCTGCTGCTTGTATTCAGGCTGAGCTGTGACTAAAGGGGTATACATATAGCCAATTTGACAAAAGTTTTGTGATCACAGATATCAGCTCCTTGAGAGCTTAGTAGAGCTGGGCCACATGTGGAACAGGCTGTGTTTCTTTGCAGGCACTAGATCCAGCCAGGGTGACTCAAGGGGCAGGGGAATAAATCTGCTTTCAAGGCCTGTTTTCTTCCCTAGTTCTTCATATTCTGTTCTTGGTTTTATTTTTTCACATGAGATATCCTCAATGTAGTGAAAATATTAATAGCAAAATAATCCACATTTACATGATACTTTACATTTATGAAACGTTCTCCACAACAATTCTATGAAATACCAACCCAGAAAGACTCTATTTTTATACCTAGTACATCTTGAACCTAGGACTCAAACCCAAGTTTCCTGATTTTAAATCCACAGTCCATTGCTGTAGCTGATGGCCTCTCCAGATAGTATTGAGTAAGCTGAATCTCATCTTTACAACAGGGAGCAGATCAAGGTGAGAGGATCAAGGTTCTCCCCTGGGATTATTTTTTTGTGAACAATTTTTTGTGAAAACTTAATATTGACAAGCATCAACATTTGATTTTTCTGCTGTCTTTCTGGGATCCTTGCTAGTAGGCAAAAGGATAAATGAACTCTTTGGCCAATTCCAAAGCTCTTTTTCATGTAGCACTCTAATGAATACTGTAAGTTAAATGATCTTCTAACTTTCTAAATGTTGGAAGTTTAGGTGAATAGAAATCTAACTAGAAGGGTGATGTTTGGAAGTCAGGCAGGAAGAAAACAACAAAAAACAAGGTACAAACTATCACCATTCTCATAGAGTGTCAGAGTAGAGACTCTGTTTAGGGCTCCCAGAGAGCTCCAAATGAATAATGCTTCTTGAGGCTTCCTTGCTGACTCATATTTTTCAATCTGCCCTCAGGAAGAAGATTATCCTAGTTTTATACCAGAAAAGAGACACCTAACACTGGAACTGTGAGCACCAGCAGGGATACTGAAAGCAAGAATAAAACTTTTTGAACAGGATGATGGCCATAGAGCTAATGGTGGCTGCAGATCTGAATCCTCAGATCCAGGCTTTATGGAAGAAAGAAGGGCCTCTAGAAAAAAACCTAGGAGAGAATTCAGTCCAGAATCAGGAATCTGCCTTACAGAATGATAAACTTGCTTCTGAGAGCTGCCGACAGCGCTTTAGGAGCTTCCAGTACCAGGAATCAGCTGGCCCCCAGGAGACCCTTAGCCAACTTAGGGAGCTCTTCCATCAGTGGTTGCAGCCAGAGATCCACACAAAGGAGCAAATTTTAGAGCTTTTGCTGCTGGAGCAGTTTATGAATATTCTGCCTAAGGAGACAAAGACCAGGGTTCAAAAGTATTCCCCAAGGAGCATCAAGGAGGCAGTGACATTGGTAGAAGATTTGCAGAGTACACTTATAAAACAGAGGAAAGGAAACAGAAAGAAGATTCCTGAATTGGACAACGAGGTATGAGAAAAGTGGAAAAATGGAGGGTGAGATAAAAATATCACTCTTATTCCTCCAGAAATTTCCAAATTCACATTCTTATGGCAGAAGACTTTCTGTGAGTCATTAGTGAGAGTCGGTGCTTAGGACATCTGTCCATGCTACTGAAATCTCAGAAGTTTCTTTCTTCCCTAGATGAGAAAAGGGAACTCCATCTGTCCTCTTTGAGGGCCAGAACCATGGCCTTAACTATATGTTGGTCCTAATTTCAAGTGTTTTATTTTTTGCAGTGTCTTTTCACTTTATTTCCTATCAGAAATTCCAAGTCCTGGATCATTAGAGTCTAACCAAGATCAGCCCAATATGGGATCAGCAAGGTTACTAGGAGGTGGAACAGAGGGATGTTTGTAAGGGCTGTTGTGTCTACTGAGCTGTCTGTCACAGTCTTGGTCTTCCAACTTAGGCCCTCTGATGCTTAGGGTTACTTATTTTCTGTTTAAAAAAGTAGTATTTCAATTTATTCAATTGCTTTGTGTTTGTAGTATCATGAGAAGATAAGACACTGGGATTGTTTCCATAGGAATTTGTATGGCCAGGTAGAATACAATAAAAAAAACTGCTGGTATGAACTAGTAATGTGGATAGTAGTGACACTGGGGGAATTCTGGTGACATAGAAGCTAAGCTGATGGACAAGCTAGGTTGATCAAGGAGGCAAGACTTGGTTCATTCAGGCCCAGTAGAAAAAATACAAATAACCAAGGAAGGAATGAAAATAAGGGGGAAAGAAACAGTGTTGTAAAAAAGGAAAGGAAAAAGCAAACAACTTCATAAAAGCATCAAAGAAAAGGAGAAAGAAAAAAGGGTGCTGGAAAGATAAGAAAACAGGAAAAATCCAATGAAGGGAAAAAATATGTATATATGTATATACTAAGTTCATCTCTATTCCACATCAGGCAACTCATTTCCTGGGAACAGAAAATGTTACTTTCCTCCTCTAGTTGTCTGCATAGAAAAATGAGCCATTACCCTTAGGAAGATGATGGCACACAGCAGAATTCCCTCCCATTCTCCTCTGGACATTCTGGAGGACATCGAGCACAATTTTTGGGTCTTGTGTATTCAGGTCTAGATCCATGCTTTTCACCATGAATGGTTCAGCAGGACCACATGGGAAAGGAACCAGTTCCCTCACCCCCACTCCCAAATGGAAATTTGGTGGTTGTATACATAGGTAACAGGAGCCAGAATGAAGGATCTGGCTTCATGGGGAAACCAAGAGGAAAAAAAGAATAGTAGGAAAACTGATTATCGTTTCAAAAGATCTGTGATTTCATTGTGTCTATGTGCTACTGTAACTTTTGTCAGCATGTCACAAATTCTCTACGTCTCAGCAAAAGAGAAAAAAAAATATGTTACTGCATAAAAAAAATTTTGTTACCTAGTGATGTTATTAGTATCCTGGTGACAAGCTTCTCTAAACTTAGCTAGGCTCCTTTTGACACATTGGATTATATGTCTGTCACCAGGGTAATACCAAAACTTTTCTATCTTGGTAGGACCTGGCAGAAGTTGTACTCCACTGTTAATTCTTTCTGAGGACCCTACATCATGTTGAGACAATTGTCTCCTAACTTTTCACAGAATCTCTTATTGAAGGACTGAACTCTAACTACTACCCTCTCCCCAAAATAAGTGTTGCTCTAGCCCAAGGCCTGTGGTAATAGAGGATGGGGATTAATTTCCAGGTTACAGTCCATGAGCAGGGACAGGAGGCAGTCTCGGAGAAAGCAGCACCCTTGGGAAGAGCATCGGAAACACTAAGCTTCCATCTGGAGCCAGCAAAACCCCAGCGTATGGGGGTGTTCCAGGAAGAGGAATTGTGGAGTGCCCACCCACAACTACAGGAACCACTGAGCTGTGACCCTGAAAAAGAGCTCCAGCCTGTGCAGGAGAGGGGTGAGGAGCTTCATCATAATTTCCTCCTCTTAGGGGTGGTGAGATTCAGTCAACAAGCATTTATTGAACACTTCCTTGGTGCCCAGAGCTGTACTAGACATTGGAGTGGATACAAAAGCAGAAAACAAAAACCTTACCCTGGAGGAGACTACAGTTCATCAGGGAAGAGGGACTCTGCAGTGAAGGATGTACAGGTCTCACCCATAGCCACAGTGGAAGCTTTTTGTTGGGGTGAAGTTGGAGAAGCAAAGTGCTTGAGGGTAGGGTAGGAAGTAGAAATGATCAGTGTTGCAGATTCTGCTTTCAGAAAAGATAATAAAGGGGAGGAACATGGGCAGGGAAGAAGGATACTTCATGGTCCTGGTAGGTAAGTCTTAGTTCTCTAGGGGAGTAATATAAAGGTTCTCAGTCATAAGGCAGTGTATTTGAACTGCCAGAAAAAACACAAAAGCCAAACTCCTAAATTTCTTATCAAATACTGGGGTATCTAGTTAACTGAAATATTCTATCAATCTTTGAATTTCAATTAAAAACCCTTTTAATTGTTTTGTAGATGGCCGTTTATTGAGGGAAAATGACTGTATGCCAGAATTGGGGTGATGAGTATTGCCTCCACTTGATAATTTTCTACTTTATTTTTAATTTTCCTTTTGGACTGATGGAATATTTGTTCTAATTTGGTAGTGTGAAGGCCACCTCTTCCCATGCCCTACTGCAGTAATCAAGGGATCTCTTATATTTCAGAAATAAACCTAAGGTGTCCCCTAACACAAAAGATAGAACCATTACTCCCTGGCTTTTCTCTCCCTCTTCAGCTCTGCCTGCTCACAAGGTTCCTGTTCTTCCTGAAGAGAGATATACCAGAGACTGGGATGTGGCATCTGTATCCTTCTCACCTGAGTCTCAGGTGAGCTGCAGTTTTCAAGGTCCCTTCAAAAATGACATTTTTTCTAACTGAACATGACTTTGTCAGGATCTTTCTTTGCTTCCCATGAACTTTTTTGTTCAATATTTCCTCTAGGAAATTTCATGTTATCTTCTGGATAAATGAACTTGTCATGCAGAGCAGCTGGGAAACTTATAAGTTGCTTATTTAATCTTTGGGCTCCCTCCTCCATACCTCTTCCTTTCTGCCCTCTCCCTGCCAACATCATCATCATCATCATCTTGCAGAATTCCTTTTACACATCTGATTTCATTGGGTCTTATTCATTATCCAAGGACTAAATGGTCAGGTTGGTGGCAGGTTGTGAGCAGGGGCTTGTTCTCATTTCAGAGTCCTGTGACATTTGAGGATGTGGCCATGTATTTCTCTCAGGAAGAATGGCAGTTATTGGGCTCCATTCAGAAGGACCTCTACAAGGATGTCATGCAAGAGACTTACAACAATATGATTTCAGTAGGTAAGAACTCCTTCATCTTGATGCTGAGGTGTGGGAGGTTCTCTGATATGCTTACCTTTTTAAAAATGTATTTTATTTGTTTTAATCAGCAAAGTCCCACTTTCTCTGCCTTCTACCCCCCAACTGAGAACACAAGAAAAACAAAACCCATTACAAACATGTATAATCAGTCAAATCAAATATCCACATTGGCTATGGCCTAAAATATATTTGTCTCATTCTGCCTTCTGAATCCTTCACTTTTCTTATTATTAAGAGATGGGTAGGATGTTTCATCATTAGTCCTCTGGGGTCCTGGTTTGTAAACCATACTGATCAGAGTTTCACACAGCAGTCTCCATCTCATTTATATACCAGATCTTGTTCACTCATTGCCCAGTTTATGTGTACCCTACCCTCTCAGATTCCTATTCTTTGCCACCTCAAAAAGAGTTATAAATATTTTTGTACATCCTTAGAATCTGTTTTATTTGGAACTAACCTCTCCCTTAATTTGCCCTCCTTCTAATTTTTCCTCATTCCTTTTCCTCTCTATCTCCTGTTTCCCTATTGAGTGAAATGTATTTCTGTACCCAACTCTGTATATGTATTCTTCCTTCTTCTGACCAGGTCAGATGAGAGTGAGGTTCAGGTGTTATCTGCTCACTCCACCCCCTTGTTATTTGTATACTTGTACAGCCTATTTATGTCAAATAGTTTCTGTCAACCTTCCTTTCCTTGTCCCCACCTCTCAGTGTGTTCTCTCAACATTTTTCTTTAAAGATCATCAAGACATAACAGAATCACTTTCAGGCCTTGTCTAATTGCTTCCTCTGTGAACACTGATAACAATAGAGACCAGAGGGTCCACGTGAATTATCTTTCCATTTTTGAATGTACAGAGTTTATTTTGCTTAGTTCTTTTGCATTGTTCATTAATGTTTACCTTTTTATGTTTCTCTTCATTCCTGTGTTTCACCTCCAGAGATTTTTTGCAGCTCAGGATTTTTCAACAGGAA